>CAEGAG010196662.1:0-14082 GCA_903067065.1 Brachyrhaphis terrabensis
ATAGATAGATAGATAGATAGATAGATAGATAGATAGATAGATAGATAGATAGATAGATAGATAGATAGATAGATAGAATATTACAACACATAAAGGTTTGTGATATTGATAAGTTTTTAAGTGTGTCAATCTAAAATGGTTTTAGTGCCAATAAATGCTCCTTTTGTATCGTCACAAGTACAAAATCAGTTTGAAATCTCAGATTATTTTTGAAAACATTTCTGTTTGTGACTGAATAGCATTGTTCTGGTCTGACAAGTCTAACTATTCAAAAAACAAAACAAAACAAAAAAACAAACTTGAATGTAGCACCTAACGATATGATGCTGCTAATCAGACAGCAATGTTTTAATTGTTTTTACACTGTCCACACCAAATGGGTTTCATTTTATTTAATGTTTTGTTTTTTATTTCCTTTTTCATCATTGCCTTCTCTAGGTAGAGCTGCCCTGGGCAGACAGCCATACTGCCAATATTGCTACTACTCATAATAAAAAAAAATATATATAATAATTATAATAATAATAATCATTATCATCTGACACGTCATTGATACAAATTATATGGCTCAAATACATACTCTTTACGCCGCAGGCCTGTTCATTACTACTCTAAATTTGATTTACAGTAAGTTTACAGCACCTCTGGGGAAAATACTGTGTTCACGGCCTTCCTCATTTGCTTGGACGATGCTCCAATAAATATCCCTGTAAATTTACCCATCAGCGCGGAATGCCGCTGCGCATTATCAGTCTCGGCCATCGAGGTGTGTTGCGCTCGTCCCCAAAAAAACGTGGAGGTGAGGAGGGGGGTGAGTTTGGAATAAATGCGGCGCGTTGATCCACCTGGAACGGGCCGCGATAAGAGCTGCCAGCCAGTTTTAAAACCATCACGTTTCCTCTTCACCTCGCCCGAGTCTTTCCTTTTGCAAACAAGCTTTTCTTTAATGTCCCGGCCCTGTTTTTCCAGCCTGTGTGCGTATCGACGGCACCCAGGGGAGCCGGAGGGCCAAATCGAGCCACGGAGCAATTTAGGGGAGCAAGGGGAACGGGACACCTGCTTTGGAAAAGCCACTCCAGACACTAAACTTTTGCTGACTTCGTTGCATTTTGTTCGTCCTAAAAAAGAAAGAAAGAAAAAAAAAAATCCCACTTGCTTGCGACATGGAAAAGAGACTCGCCTTTTCCTTTTTGGCACCTGACAGAGGGCTATATGGAAAATAAGATTTTTCGTTAAGTACTTTAGGATCCTGTTTGTGCAAATGATTTAAAAAAGAAAAAAGTGAAAGAAACGCTGGAAATAAAAAGCAAAGGGATTGATAACTTAAAAGAAACAGTGCAAGAAAAGGAAAACAGTTTTGTTCATATTTCTTAATCATTTTCACGACAATGTTAATAATAAAAAAAAAAAATCAGTAATAATGCTTATATTAGTTTGCTTAATATTTTTTTTAAATGTAGAAATAAAAGTTTCTCAAAATAAATGGTTCTGGACACACCGAAAAATGAGTCCTATGCAAAATAAACATTTTATAAAGAAATCATTTCTTGCACATTAAAGTCGGCAAACACCGCGCAACAGTTAGGCGAAATCACCTGTTGTCGGCACCAAGGACTCAAACGTTTGTTTTCCGGAGCGCACAAGCCGCACTGTCAATTTGGGCATCGAGTTTAAAAGAATGAAGGAAGACCAAAAAGCAACAGCCGTCATCAAGTCATAAATCTGAAGCGTCATATTTATTTATTTATTTTTTTCCACCATGGAAAAGATCGAATGTCACCGTCCGCAGGCTTCGGGAGTTACAGGTGCGGAGATGAGGAACATCCAGCAATTCATCAAACAGAAAAAAATAATAATTTGCATCCAGTCAAGCAATATTTTCAAGTTTACTAAAGAAGCACTTTTGATGGTCTTTACTCACTGGGATATTTCGGTTCGCGGCTGTGGATCACATAGACAGTTAAACGTTTCAGGAATATATTTATCACTTGCTGTTTCTTTTTTTCTTTTCTTTTTTTATTCCAGAGAGACTCTTAGCTCTGCTCTTATGTAGATTTCTCTGATATAATCGGAATTCCAAAGCAAAAACTACGCGAATCCCCTATGCAGCCCTGCTACTTCATTAATCGGACCGTCGCCTTTTTTTTTTTTTTTTTTTTTTTTTTTTTGCAACCAATAGGAAAACTCTGAGCATAAAAGGTCTCGGCATGCCATGCTAACGCGCGTCAGCCAGATTTGCTGCGAAAAAACTTCCTTACATTTGTGGGATATTGAAAATGTATTAGAAATAAGCATCAACAGCAGCAAACAAAGAGAGAATTCAAGAAAGGGAAGAATACTTTAATTTCGGATTTTGGTGCAAAAAAACTGAACTCAACGGAAAAATAAAACATTTCAATAAAAACAGAATATAAATTTAGGTATTCGTAATTTTTATAACTATTTTGGAAAAAAATATAAAGTTGTGTTTTAATATTGTATGTTATTTCAATACTAACGTTTATGGTTCGTTTTGTTCTATTTAAACAACTTTGTTGATATTAATCAGCTTAGGCAATTCTCACTTTTTGGAACCTTTGCAATTAAAAAAGATGATTAGAAGCCAAAAGACTCCAACTGCTGCGGATAAAATATAAAATTTCGAGCGTACCGATGCTTACTCGCATTTCTGAAGAAACAGATAAGCAATAAGTTGTATTTCCTTTCTTTTATTCCTCCCACTCCCTCACTTTGGCTGCACGATCAAGTCCCGTTCCTCTGGTCAAGTTCAGCGTGTTGTTCCCCCGGCCCTCGCGGACGCTTCTTATTGGTAGGCTGCGACAGTTACATCACGGCGCTCGTGACGCGCACGTCTTCCTGTTTCCTTCAGCCGTGTCTTAAAGTGAATCTTAGTGGCGGAGGAGCGCTCCAGCAGCATCCAGTCCTCCGCTCCGCATCCAGCGCGCCTCAGAGACGCACACACGCACAGCTTCTCTCACTCTCTCTCTCCCTCTCCCTGTCTCTCCTGTCTTCTTTCAAGGTCTCTCACTCTTTCGACCACAGCTGAGGATAGAAGGAGAGACGGACGCGCAAGAGCCAGTTTTTCCCGTTTTCTTTTTTTATATTTTTTGCCTCTTTTAGTTCGCGCCGCTCACTTTATTCCAGCTCTTCCTTTCCTCGTGTTTTGTTCCAGCTCCTCCGCACAGCAGTCCGCGGCGCTTTTCCCTCTTTCGCCGCCGCAGGAGTTCAGGTCGTCCCCCCTTAATCTTCATCTTGGACCGGGTAAGTAACCGTGTCCTCGGATAAGCTCCCTCACTTTTCTTGTTCAGATATGGAACTCTAAACTGGCATCACTTATTCTGCCAATCACCAGCGAACTGAATAGGTGCGATAATAAGGGCTGCACTTGGTTCTCTCAGCTCGGTGTGTGCTGAGAGTTGCGTGAGCAGCCAGTGTTTTTTGGTGAGGATGATTTGCGAACGTTAGCCCAGCCTTCCTCATCAAAGCAGAGATCGAGTTGATTTGCAACTCTGCGAAGTAAGTTTCAGAAGTGTGATTTATTTATTTATTTAGCACTCCGTGATTCAAACGTGCTTATTTATGGCGGAAATTTTGATTTAGACTACTTGACATGTCTGTTTGTAGATTGAGCTCTTTGTCCCGTGGGGTATGTGGTATTCTGTCCCTTTTTTATTAGTATTATTTGTTGACAAAACTTTGCGCAGACGCTTAGAGAGAGTTAAGCGCCTTCTTTTTGGCTTTGCGTTTATTTTCTATCTTCTTTGAGGTTTGTTCTGAAGATGACCAACCAGTTTGGAAACTGTGCGCAACTCCTGTGTTTGAACGAGCAAAGACATCCCCATATCTCAGTTTTATTTACACAGAGCCTGTTTTATTGTCACTTCAGTTTGACTCAGGCAAACGTTATTTTTACATGTATGGTGGTTCATTTACACATTTTTGCCAGAAATCTAAAATTTTTAGTGAGGGGAAAGTTTTTAAAATATCTCCCCCAAAATCCTTTGTATTTGCCATTTCTGTATTAGGGAGATGGAAAGGGAGAGGGCAATGTGGGACAGGTGCTTCAACATAAGAAAAAAAGACAGGTGCTGGTGACTATTTCAAGCTCTTTGTCAAGATCCCAAAGCAATCCAGTCAAGTTTTAATCCTATGTGTATTGCTTCTTCTCCGAGCTGCTGTAAATGGCTTTCAAGACATAAGTCTTGCCCATTTGTCAAATGGTTTCATTTAAAATACTTGCTCATGGAGACATTTTCAGAAAATCTGGTTTTCTACTCTTTTATGGAGGGTTTAAATTGTATTTTTATTTTTTTAAGAAAATAAGTATGTCACGTTGTTGTCAGAGTACAACAACGCCAACAGCTCCGAGAGGGTGTGTGAAGTGTAAATTAGTGGATTAGTTCCATTGCATTTAAATTTATCTTGTAAAAGTGTCAAAAGGAGAGTTATTTTATAATGCTTGCGTAAATGTCACTGGTACTTTAGGAAATGTCCTCCAAAAACTATTAAAAAAATTAACTACATCATATAAAAAATAATAACTGATGTAAATAAAACTCAGTATCTTTAACTTCACAAGTCTTTCACGCCTTTATAAAGATTTTACTCATAATAAGCCTAAATTGTGAAAAAAACCTTGTATGAAATTTGGTGTAGAGAACGATTTTATTATTTTTTTTTACGAAAGCAAAAAGAAAAATAAATATAAACGTCTGCTGTTTTAGTGATGTTAAAGACATACAGCGAAAAAAAATTACATGTTTAATTTTTACATTTTGCTTTTACACATCCATGCACGTTAAATATCCTCCCAGAAATTCTTTAAAATTAAGACGAGAAACATCTGATGTGTCTCTGACTAAGACTCTGCAACCGCTGCTTACATAGCATTATTCGCGCAGACCTGTACTGACAAAACGTTTTGCTTTCAGAGGGGCATTAGGGTTTTTGTAAGAGCGCTTTAAGTTGCTCTTTGCCAGAGTTGACCCGTGTGACCTATTCATTTGAGCAGAATTAACTGCCCTTGCCAGATGAAAAGACAAACAAAAAACACAGAAGTGAGCTCACGCTGGCACCAAAATCAATAGGTCTATTTTGTGCTTCTTTTTTGTGTCATTCTCCCTATTGAGTAAGATATGATGGCCATATTGATCAGAGTGAACACAGGACTTGTTTTTAAAAATTGCACAATTTATAGGCTCAGCTTAAAATAATTTCTTGAAGCTGATGAAGCTCATTTACTCAGCAGAGTCAAGTAGAGTGTCTTTTTTGTGTAAAATATGTTTTTCCTCTATCTGTATATCATTAAAAAAATATATCCCAACCCTATTTTCTTATTATTTGAATTTGTGAGCTTCTGCCTCCTATGTGGGCTACACTGCACAATCATGGAAATGAGGACAAGTACTTAAGTAATTATCATAATTTTATGCAGCTTTGTATTCCGTGGGAACTGGTTCAGTGTCGTGCAACGTGTAACAGGGGAGAGTATAAAATGTAGGACTTTGCCCTGGAATGTCGAGTCAAGGCCTAAATCTGACCCCATCATGCTTATCTTAATGTAATCAAGGTTTTTTAAGGTTTGAGCATCTTATTGCTAAAATTTGTGAATGCAGTTGTTCATTTCAACTAGTTTACAGTTTTAGATTGTGTGTGTGTGCTTAATGACAAATTGCTACCTTTACCAAAAAAAATAAGGCCTTCGGGAGATTTCACTTTAGTGTGTCATGCCCATTTATTTTCTTCCCCTGTATAGATACTCAGAGGCTTTGACCCTAGAGGATTGGGTTTGTGGGATATGGCCCAATAGCAGCAGCCCGTGATGCCGGACCATGACAGCGACTCCCTCCTGAACAGACAGACCAAGCGACGACGTGTGGACATTGGTGTCAAGAGGACAGTGGGTAGCACAGCCTCCGCAGCAGCAGCATCTACTACCGATAACATCGCCCGCGCCAAAGCAGCCATTTTCAGTGCCATGAACTCTCTGAGCTCCCATTCTCACCACGGATCAGACAACGACTCCATGGAGTGCTCTGTAGTACAGCCACATGGTGGGCCTGGCGTCATGTCAGCAGGCGACAGTGAGTCCAAATCAAATGTACTCAGAAAGCTACTGAAGAGGGCCAACTCATATGAGGATGCCATGATGCCCTTCCCTGGCACCACCATTATCTCTCAGCTTCTCAAGAATAACATTGCAAAAAATGGAGGTGGACCTGAGAGAGGGGAAAGAGGAGATAGAGTCGAATCAGGCTTCCCTGGATCAGGGCTCTCGAATACTAGCTCTGATGCCCCGCAGGAAGATGCATGCAGTAACTCCTCCCAGGACAGCACCCCTCAGGAGTGCTTGTCACCATTTGGTCGTCCTCCTGGCCTGGCCACCTTTGACATTGAACGTCTCAATGATGAACACCTGCGTGCCAAGCGGGCCCGTGTAGAGAACATTATACGTGGTATGAGCCACTCGCCAAGCGTGGTGGTGCCTGCTGCTTCCCGTCATGAGCGTGACCATGAGATGGATGGAGAGCGGGATCTAGAACTGGATTGTCCACCTCCTCAGTCCCAACAGCAAGCCCCAAGCAGTCCACGGGGAGGTGAAGTGTGCAGTAGCAGCCGAGAGAATAAGCGTAAACAGCGACTGCCTCAGCAGCAGCAGCAAAGCTTCACCCAGCTGGTGTGTCAGAGAAAGGAACAGAAGCAGGAAGAGCGCCGGCAGCTCAAGCTGCAGCTGGAGGACATGCAAAAGCAACTACGGCAGCTCCAGGAGAAGTTCTTTCAGATCTATGACTCCACTGATGACTCAGAGCACACTGACCTTCACAATGACATAGGAAACATGTCAGAGGACAGCCCAGACAGGTCCGACACTGGTGGAGATGACCGGGGTGGAGATGACTTGCGCTCTGACAATGAGATGGCTGATTTGGATCCAGGCCATTTCCTTGACAGGGCGCGGGCTCTGCTTCAGGAGCAGGCCTTGTTGGCCGACACTGGGAAGCCAAGAAGAGATGGCCTCAGCCGAAACAAAGGACAGGGAGGTCCAGGTTCCTCCATGCATGCTGAAGGTAAACAGCTAGCAGAAACACTGAAGCAAGAGCTCAACTCAGCCATGACCCAGGTGGTGGACACAGTGGTAAAGGTGTTTGCTAAACCTCCTCGCCCTACTCCTCAGCAGGCCTTTCCACCTCTTTCTATACCCCCTGAAAGATTTTCTGCTGCTGTCAATGGAGAAACCCCAAATTTCCACACAGCCAACCAGAGGCTGCAATGTTTTGGTGATGTCATCATTCCTAATCCACTGGATTCCTTTGCTACCATGCCTGGCATCCCAGGTCCTACCAATGACCAAACTGAGGCACTACCTTTAGTAGTACGTAAGACACCCAGCGACCATCACCACCAGTCTTCAGCTGTGGGTGCACATGGTGGTAGCCACCATCCAGCTCTCCATCCATCATCTCTCTCTGCCTCCATGGGCTTCAGTCCTCCCTCCTTTCGACATCCCTTTCCACTGCCACTCATGGGTTACCCCTTCCAGACTCCCATTGGCCCACCCACAGCTTACCCAGGCAAGGACCGTACTTCACCAGACTCCATGGACCTGCCCAGAGAGACCACCAGTTTGAGAACAAAGATGGCATCAGGTCACCACCTGGGGCACCACCATCGCTCTTGTTCACCAGCACACCCTGGCAGCACAGCTGAAAGCCTGTCCTTGTCCCTAATCAAGTCAGAGTGCAGTGATCTCCAGGACATGGCTGACATCTCACCTTACTCAGGCAGCAATGTATCCTTTTTAAAAAAAATTAAGGTGGGCTGTAGATTTTTAGAATTGTGAAAGCCAAAGATATACGTGTCTTGTTACACACTGCATTTTTAATTTTGAACAAATATTTACCTATGAAAGAGAGGAAAATTTGCTCTCAGGTGATAGCAGCCCTTACGGACCTACAAGAAACCATGTCTGATACACTAAGAGTTAAAAATCAAATCCTTTTGATTCTGTTTGAAACTAGCCTAAGAAACTGAAAAATTGTTGATGAATCACTTTTCCCTCCCACTACTGTTCTCTTCTCCATTGTTGTATTTATTTTTATACCCGTACCTCTTCTCGCAGCACCAAAACAGCATTTTCTTCCATCTTCAATCCTAAGTGCTTTAAAAGCTTTCTTTTGGTATGTAACTTTATTGCAAGGAGATGTGATTACTCCATTTCCTTTTTATTAAAAAATAACATTAAAGGAGAGAGACAACATCCTGAAACTTGGGACACGAGGGTGTTGTATACCATAGCATATAGTTTAACCCTAGTTTGCCCTGATGTTGCCTTGTGCATAAAGAGGCTTTCCCCCTGTGGGAGGCTCAAATTGAATCCCCTGTAGACACAGGGCTAATAGCTTAAACAGTAATGTTCAGTCCCTTCTCTGTTACCCTTATATCTCCTTAGTACCTTAGCATTCAACACCCCCTAACCCTTATGAAAGTTTGATTTGTCTCACACCGGCTGCCCAAAAAGAGCTTTGTCTTCCAGTCATTGACATCATAGTAGGCTTAAGAAATTAATCCTACAGCTTCTTCCTAGTTGGATATATATTAGTTAAGTGAACATCTCGTTTTTCCCTTTATGTGCACCTGAATGTTTAATCTTTTTTTGTGTGTGTATGGTATGCGTACGTGCGTGTACGTGTGTGTGTGTCACAAAAGGTTTGCCTGAGGACTTGGGGTAAAGATGTATATTTATGATTGCTTGTGTTTTCTCTTGTGTTCCTCTTATCATCCATCGCTGTTGTAAAAGCCCACAATCATTGTCGTTTCTTTTCTCTTTTTTTTCATTTCATAAAGATCTGTCAACAGCCCGGGGGGCCCTTTGGCTGTTGCTTGGCAGCCAAATACTTCTTTTTTTGTTTTCACTCCCTGCAAATTCCCCCCTCCCACCTCTCCGTCTTTTCTTTGAAGCGGACGTTAACAGGTGTTTGCAGCGAGCTGTTTATCTTTCATTACCTCGCCTTGTCTTGTCTTCTGACCCAAGGGTGAACGCTTTCCAGAGATCCATAATCCTTTGCTTCTACGGGCTCCCGATGGAGGGATGAAAAGGAAAAAAGGGAGAGAGACATGCATTGACTAAGAGAAAGTAGAAAATAATCAAACAATAAGCGCATATACCAGATGCTGTGGCTTTCATGGTAGCGTTTATAAATTCAGGGCAGTAACAGATGTATTACCCTAAATGGAAGGGACAGGGAGAACATGTCCACATTTTCTCAGGTTTTGTTTTTGATTCGCCTAATGAATATTTCACTGAAAAGTTTGGCATTTTTAGTGAGACAAAAAAATGACAGCTTGTCAGACATTTAGCGAGGTCTGTTCAAGTTCACCAGCATTTTGGAGCAGATGGCCGCTATCACTTATCACATTTGTTCTGAGTTCGACTCCAAATTTTCTTGTCCTTACACCTGGAATTAGGAAGTGTGGCAGCTATTTCCTCCCCCCCTCATGACTTTGGGCTTTAGGGAAGTGATGTGAGAATGATGATATCTTGTCAGATGTGGCAGGCAAACAGTGGGCCAGCTGGTGTGAGCGTACCATCATGACAAAATAATGGCCTCGCACACCACCCTGAAGTCCAATCACAATTACATTTGCAAGCTGTGAGTGAATTGGGAATGAAAATGTCTAATCAGGAAGTATGAAGCTTTTTAATTGGTAGCTGAAGGGAGATGATATTGAGCTGAAGACTGAGGAAGTTAAATTTCAATGCCCGATAAAGAGAAGTGTGTCTAATCCTAATTGAAAAAGCATAAACAAATTAGTCTGAATATAAGCACACCTACATGCTTTAAGAACAAGTTCTCTTCCTCTCTCTTTCTTCCTGTCTGAGAATTCATTGTATCCTCCCTGGTTGGAGCAGATGGTGTGGTGTGGAAAGTGAAGTGCTGCTCTTTTGGCCAGGCCTGACTGAGTAACCCCAGCCTGCCAGGGTTTCCCCCATAAGACCCTCGCTACTTTCTGTCCCCCACTCCCTTGAATCAGACAAAGTAGACGGGGTCTTTAAGGAGCCAGAGCCCAGCGTGGTTCAGGATTTGCTGGCTCTGCTCTGTAGCCCAAAGGCCAAGGGCAATCCAATCTAGCAGCTGATGCCTTCTTCCCACTCTACAGCTACAGCTACATCTGGACACTTGACTGACTTTAATGGTGACAGCCCACTCTGTACATCAGAAATCCACTCAAGTGTAAACGTAAAAACTTTGTGTTGCTCATTCTGTGTTGTTTTAAGTCACCCCCCACCTTGATTTGACTTATTAAACCAGTTTGATGTTTGAACACACACCCAGCCCCACCCCCATTCCCTTTTCATAGTCTTATCCTCCAGACTGAAATTATCAGATGTATTATACGGCCGTTAATTCACCATGGAAATGGCTTGGGCCGTTTAGTGGCGCAGATGTGTTCCACTCTTCCCATCGCTGGCCGAGTCCAAAGCCTCAGTGCCTCTCTTCTTCTCCTCCTTCTTTTCTTTTGCTCCTCCAAGGGTTTGGCAGCAACTGAGAGGCTTGGGGGCCAGGGGTGGAGCAGAGGGAGGAGGAGGGGGAATGTAATTGAAGGCTGGAACCATGCTATCCCTCAAGGTGCCCCCAAAAGCCTATCTCCATCCTTTCCGCTGTTCAATCCAGGGGATCCATTAGGAAGACAAGGCCTCTATTTGAATATGTGAGTGCGAGAAGGTTTTTCATACTGCCTGGAACGGTGTTTGGGATCTCTTAGACCTTATTTCGTAGCTGATGTGGCCAGCAGCAGACAGTCATGTTCAGGCTTGGCAAGTGTTATCGCCAGGCCATTAGGCCTTCTTGCCCGCCACTGGCGTTAACTGCTGTCTTTGTCTGTGATATGCAAATGTCTCCTTTTTTCTTCCTCCTTTTTTCGGGAGGAGTTTGACGCAGGGTGTAGGCATAGGCGCTTGGTTGCTTTGACAGTGAAATGAGCCTTCTTATGTAAAAGCACAGGCTGTACTGCTTTATTTACCGTGACGCTCTCACACCTGATACAGACGATGCTAATAACAAGCAAATGGTTTTGCTTCAGTGCACTGTCTTCAGCTCACCCCTTCCACCAGCTCTGCATTCACGCTCATGAGAAAATTTGGTTACCCTTCATCCAATTGTACATTTCAAACTTACACTGAGTCATTAGCAAATATAAACAGTATTTGTAATATGCCTATGTTTACTTGATATATCAGAGGTTCTTGGCCTCCAAACAGTTGTTAATATCCTTAACAGCAGCTGTTTTCAGATCCAGGAGGGCCTCTCTCCTAATCATCTGAAGAAGGCCAAACTCATGTTTTTCTACACCCGCTACCCAAGCTCTAACATGCTGAAGATGTTTTTCTCTGACGTCAAGGTGAGTCTCAGATAGCTTTTAACCTTTTCTTTTTGTTCTAACTGCTTCTGTGGTCTTACACCTATTTGTTTTATTTAGCTTTGGGGTAGTTCATAAACAGTGCCTTTCGATATCTTATAACCTTATTGCAGTACTAGACGTACACAATGTTGTTTGCACATTTAAAGTCTGAATATTTTGCCCATTCATCTTTGCAAAATATCTCAATGTTAGTCAGATTGGATCTGAACCAGTTCTTGTTTAGATTGAGGTCTGAACTTTGACTTGGCCATTCTAACATAATTATTATTTGATCTAAGCCTTTCCATGGTAGTTAAAATTTTATGCCTAGAATCTCACACGTTTTATTCCAGGATTACACTGGCTATTTGCCTATCTGACAGCTTCCCTGTCCCTACTAAATAAAAACATTCCCACATCATGATGCCGCCACAACCATGTTTTGCTGTGTTGATGAGGTTTTTAGGGTGTTGTGTTAGTTGACCACATAAATCAAATTTTTACTCTCATCTGACCAGAGTAACTTCTTCCTCATGTTAGCTGTTTCCCCTACATTGCTTTTTGCCTGTCTTCTCAGCCTTCACAACATACAGTTCTCCTGTCTTGGTTCACCTCTAATTTAGGTTTGGGATTCCGGTTATGCCACACTTTTTCCTTTGAGATGAACTGAACAGTCCCCTGTGAATCCACTTAGTTTTTTGAATCCACTTAGTTGCACTGGATTTTTTAGGTGGTATCAAAGTAAAGAGGAATACAACAATTTATAGTTAAGTGCTATTTTGTTGGTTTATCCCATAAAATCTAAATAAAAAGCGTAGATGTGTGTGACAGTGACGTGAAAATAGGATGAAAAATGTTAAGGAATATGAAAACTTTTGCAATGCACTGCGTAAATGGAAGCACACATTCACATATAGCTGTTGCTTCGTCTTTGTTCAATTTCTTCCTTATATTATTTTTTTCCACCTGAGTCAAAAAAGGGAAGTTGGTTGGAAATTGTGATGTTCCAGACTCAGTTACAACAAACAATGTATACTTGTCTGTCTTGAAAAAGGTGGATTTTCACTCGCTACCTTATGTGTTCATGCAAAAGATGATAAAAGAGGAAGTTGAACAGGTCTGCACAACGGAAAAGGAGAGCTACTGAGTTCTCCAGAGGTGACACGAAGGATGAGTAATGGAGGGACAGAGGGGACAGAGAGGAGAATGGAGTTGGAGATGGTGGCTCTCAGAGCAGGTGTATGGAGGAGGGTTTGATAAAAAGGGAGGGGCGTAGAGCAAAGAGCTGGTTTAGAGACATGGCAAGGATGCACATTAGCCCCGCTGGGAGTTTAATGACGGAAAATTTGGAAAACAAAGCACGATATGTAAGCTGCACAGGAAAACAAGAAAAACAACACAATAGCTCTTGTATCATGTGTGGTGAGTTTGTGGTGTTCATTGTGTGTGTGCGTGTTTGCGTGTGTGTGTGTGCTCCTGGACCATGATCGGGGTAAATACTGTGACAGATCCAGGCCATCTTATTCAAATCAGAAGATAAAGGCTTCCTTTCCTACCAGCTGCCCCTTCATGTATGCCATCACCAAGAACCATGACTCTGAGCTCACATCATTCTTTACAGAGGATTTTATTGGACAGCTTTGAAAATAAGAGGCAACAAAAAAGTTGCTTTTATAGAAAGCAACTTTCAGTGCTGATGCCCCCTCTTTTAATTATCAACATAATACCATCAAACTAATACTTGAATTTTTTGGAATAAGAAGTAAGATTAAATTTCAGCTTTGCCTAACTCATTAGGCGTTCCCATGAAGGTGGCCTTGTCATGAATAGAAATCTAAATAAGGTCAAGATATTTAAGGGATTAAGTGCCACATAGTTTGTTTTTGTTCTCTGTAAATGACAATAGACTCTGGTTTTAAATTAGTGTATGGGAATGGGACTATCTAATTAAATTCAGCCAGCACAGCCTCTCAGCAAGAGCTTGTCTTCAAACAACAGTCTTTTAAGGTTAATCGGGTCTTGTCTAATCAGATCTGGACCTGGAAGGCCCTGGAGCTGATGTTCATCTCGAATAAGCTCATTTTAAGACACTGTTTTTTTCCCCTCTAAGTGTTTCTGAAATGTTTTGACAGATTTTGCTTAATACCCTTGTTGGTGTCATGAATGGCAGCTTATATAATCCAAGTGGATTTATGACATATCTTTATTTAGATAGACAGGGTTTTAGAGTAAGGACCAATAGATCAAAGATCAGTTCAAAATAATTTAGTTAGTTTAATAAATCATCTAACATTGCTTTTTTGGCATGTTTTTAGAAAACATATTTATGTTTTTTTATGCCAAACAATGTTTGTTTTGTTAGGACTTTATGATGTGGCAGAGTAAAAATTTGTTTCAGGTTCTCTGATAAAGGATCAATTTGGAAATTTAATAGAAAATGAAGGATTTATAAGAATGTCTCTTTTGATGCATCAAGGCATCACTGATTTTTATTAAACTAAAAAAGAGACAAAAGTACAAAGTGTTGGTTGACACATTTAAAAATGGTGGGAATTGGGGTAAAAAAAAATCCCTTTTCAGAGTTCAATCTGCTGATCACCAATTTGATTTTATCAATGGGATATCAATCGATTTATTGGTGCATAGCTATTTGATAAAGAAAGAAAACAAAAATCAAAATTC
>CAEGAG010196667.1:0-52306 GCA_903067065.1 Brachyrhaphis terrabensis
AACACCAAGAACAGACATGTCATCTTGAAAGGCAATAAAAATAGAATAGAGGCAACAACAGGCTGAATAACTGTACGGTATGCTAACGCTACATGACAAACAACGAACTGAGAACGTGCCTGGTATGTTAACATAACATATTAAGAGTTATTCAGATAACTATAGCATAAATAACATGCTAACAAGTTTACCGAACCATCCGTGTCCAAATCACTAAACGCAATGAAATCTTCTTCTTCTGTGTCGCTTGTAAACAACTCGGCTAACTTCTTCTACCTCTCGGAAGGTAGAATAACACAGGCCTAGAGCGCCCTCTTGCGGTTTAGTGCAAAAATAACGTGATATCATATAATGATGTGTAAATTTCCACACATAAGTCGCTCCAGAGTATAAGTCGCACCCCCGCCCAAACTATGAAAAAAACTGCGACTTATAGTCGGGAAAATACGGTAATTCATTGATTTATTGCTTATTGTAACCAGAACCTGATTATCCACATGAAGAGTTAGTACGTTCTTTACAAATTGTGTAAACATTGATTGCATGCGGCTGTGAAGTTCCTCCATGGTGGATAAACTCTTCATGTTCGCTGAGTGATGAATTATGTCATAATGAGATCAGAGGCAGCTTGTCCACATCGTCTGACATGTTTCCATTCTCATCCCCCGCCGACCCGACAGCAGTCATTTTGTCCATGTATCTTTCTCACTGGTCGAGGGTGTCAATATATTTTCTTTCTGCTGGTCTCGAAGCCATGGTTCATCTTGCCTACCAAGATGGCGCCAGTCACTCCTGGTGCAGACGTTTTGCGTCAGGCCTACAGAAAACTTCAGATCATCGTAACGAGGAGGCGGCTGAGAGTTTTGGTGTTTGGTTTCAGATGGAGGAGCTGAAGAACGAGAACGCTCTGCTCCGAGCTCAGCTGCAGCAGCACGGCGTGGAGGTCAACGAGGACGAGACGCCGCAGTGAGCGCTGGACCCCGCAGCGTCAACACGACCCGAGCCGGACCCGGAGCGAGACGGCGCCGCCTCCTGCCCCGACAGCTCTTCACCTGCGCACGGCTCCCAACCTCCTCATCTCGGCTTCTTCCTGCACTCCGGCCTCCTCGTCTGTGAAGCTACTGGTCATGACCTGAACGTTGAGAAGCCGCTGGACTCTGACCGGGCCGCTGGACTCTCACCGGGCCGCTGGACTCTCACCGGGCCGCTGGACTCTCACCGGGCCGCTGGACTCTCACCGGGCCGCTGGACTCTCACCGGGCCGCTGGACTCTGACCGGGCCGCTGGACTCTGACCGGGCCGCTGGACTCTCACTGGGCCGCTAGACTCGGATGCAGATGAAGACTTTTATTTTTAGATTTTTTTGTTGTTGACGTAGCTCAGGTAACGGGACGCGGAGAACCTCTGTAGGAAGTTGGGTTTGGTCCCTGTTGGATGAAATGTACAGAAACTGATCTGTCTGAGACGATTTTTAGCATTTCTGCTCTGTCTGCTGGGCATTAACTGAGGCTGTTAGTAGAACCTCGCCTTGGGGAACCAGGACCGGCGGGTTTTCACTCTACGATCTGGGATCAGCTCCTCCAACCGTACTGATGACTAGTGAGCTTCTGTTTACACTGAAAGTCACGGCGGCTTGGACGCAAACCACTGGCATGACTAATCAATAAAACAGACGTATTTATGTCTGACTGAATTTCTCTTCAAGTTTTCAGGAAAAAAGCAAAGAAAAATACAATATGATCACCCTCTGGCTTGCCGTTGGGCTGAAGATGACCTTTGACCCATTCCCATGTTGATGGACAGTGACAGTTCCCTCTTGGTGTTGCGTTATGTGAAAACTTTGAATTCATTTTATTAGGAAACAAATTATTTACTTTCAGGTTTGGTTTAGTAAGTCCAAGATAAACATGAAAAACAGCATTTTTATATTATTCATGTAATTGCTGTCTGATTGTAGACTGCACTTCCATTTTAATTTAGTTTATTTATATAACACTGATTCACAATAAATGTCATCTCAGTGCACTTTACAACAATCCAGTCATACTTTCTCCGAGTCATCAGTCGGTGTGTGATGCTCAGTTTGTTATTCAAATTGGTTTTGAAAAGTTTTCTAATTCTTCTGGTTGAACATGCAGCGGCAGTAGAGAGGAAAACTCACCTTTAACAGGAAGAAACTTCCAGCAGAACCGGAACCAGGCTCAGTGTTGGCGGCCATCTTTCACCACCGACTTGGGTTTTGACTAAACAGAACTGATACACAGAAAAACACAAAAGCACTGATTCAGGAAGTAATAAAAAATGGAGAGTAGTAGGAGAATGAAGCAGAGCAAAGAAAAGTGGACAATCAGTCCACAGTAAAGAATTTAACATTCAATTCAAAAATGCAGAAAGATGCAATCAAAGATTAAACTGAATCTTTAATTTTAAAACATAGTGTTTAATCACTTGATAACTTCCAGTCCATCATTGTGATATCTGTAGAAAACGTATTTGTTGGTGGTGGATCTAAACACAATGTCACCGGTTAGCATTTCCCAAATTTGGTCAAACAAAATCCTCCCGAGGGCCCCAAACGGCCCGAGAGCCAGACATTGAACTAACAGGTGTTAGTTAGACTCTAACATGGCATAGCCATCTCGATTAGCTTGTAGCCGTGTTCCAGAGCTAATGTGGAGTGAGCTAACATTCACTCCACAAGTGAAGGTTCTGAATGGTCCATAAAACCCAAACTGACCAAACATGGCTCTTATTCTTTTGTAGTCGCTCGGTTTTCGTCTCATAAACGGATTTAAATAATTTACGCGGAGTCATGGCGTCTCTCTGTGTCGGTTGGTTGCCTGGATACGGCTCCCGCTCCTGTGGCCGTTGCTATAGAAACCCGAACGCGCCGTGATCGTGTCAGAACCTTCTGGAACGGAGGTGAGTTAAAGCCATAAAAATGAGCCTTTTGGCTCCAGTTTAGGACCGAACCAGGGAGGTTCTGTTGCTGTAGAACAGTTTGGATTCAGACAGGTAAAGTTCTGATGGTACAATTGACTTTATCAAGTTGATAACTTATTTATCATGCGAAATATTTAAGATAATTGTTTTTGCTCCATGTACTGAACTGGTACTGATTGGACATCAGAAATCAGTTTTTGTTTATGGTTGGTTTACATTAACAAGTTGCTGTAAAAATAAAAAAGTGATCAGATGAAAAACAGTTTATTTTAAACTTAATAAAAACTAGCCTAATCCAATAAACATTTTTGTTTTGTTCAATTTAAAAATGCTCTGTTGATCCCAAAGGGATCTGGTATCAGTTCATATTTATAGTTATCATCTCCGAGTCTGGAGTGATTGCTGAAAAATCAGCTATTGATCACAGTAAACCTGCTTCAAAACAGAGCTGATGAAAATATATGTGTCATATCAGATTCACATTTTACCAATATTAGTCATCAATCAAACAAAAACTTGACAGAGAGGTTCTCTGGACTAAAGGTTAGGAGAACCACCATCTTAATTAGGTTTAAGTAGAGCGCATTTCAGCAAAAAGGTAGTTCAACTGCTTTAGGTCACAAAAACACGAGAATAAAAACAACATACAGACAAAAACTTTATGAAAAGTCAGCGATCAGGTTTCCACCAGTGCAGAGCTTGCTCAGAAATGGCAGTAGTGAGGTGGAGACCTTTAGGAACAATGTCAAGAGAAGGAGCAGAGAGTTTTCCAGGATGCTAATATTTCAGGTTTCTCCAGGTCTGGAGTCCGCACGCTGCAGCAGGATGTCTGCTCTTTCATCGAAGCCCAGCCTGCGGCACAGCGTGTCAGAGTGGCTCAGCAACAACCAGCAGCTGGCCGCCACCGCGCAACACGAGCGACACGCTTCCCACCAGCTCCGGCAGGAGGGCCGGACGCTGCGCAACCAGACCCACGGCCAGGTGGGGCATCCAGACTCACGTTAGAGTCTGAGGAGACTCGGCTCATTTTAAACATTTAGCTGTACAGTTCATTTCTTTTTGTATTTTTCATTTTGATTGCAGTATTATGGGGTCTAGCTAGTAAAGATACAAACAAAACTCAGTCATACCTTATATTATTAGTAATACATCAAACTCACATTATGCTTCTTAGATGTTCATGACTACAAAGCCTATAAATTATGGGAGCTAATTTTTCAGTCATCTTTTCACCATGTTATTCATTTATAAATGTCCATATTGTATTTAGTTAGCATGCTAAAAATGTATCTTCAAGCTAAATTTTTAATTGTAAAATTAAATATATAGCCTACTAAATATGTAACTTGCTAACTGATTATTTAAATAACTAAATATTTAGTATCTAGCTAGAAAGCTAATATTTAATTTGGAGCTAAATATTTAAATCAGAGTTAAATATTTAGCTTGTTAAGTATTTCGAAATGAATGTAAATAGTTTTTCCTCTGCGTGTGCAGACGGTGTGGGATGAGGGCGACACGTCTCGCAGGCTCAGCGATCGGATCTGGGACGTTTCCCGGTGGAGAGACGTCCTGGGCATCTGCGCACAGAAAGTGGACGAGGAGATGGAGGCTCTGACTCTGGTGATGGGATCAGAAACATTTCTCAGGTTTTGTTCCCACATGTTTCTCATCATTCTGCGTTTCTGTGCCGTTCCAGTCCAAAGAGCGGAGCGAGCTGGCCCTGGCCGCCACCTCCGTCCCCCTGGAGGTCACCAACGAGTGCCTGACGCTGAGGGAGGGTCGGCGCGGCTACGAGCTGGTCAGCGACCCGGTGGAGGCGCAGCTGAAGCAGGAGGTGGAGCTGATCGAAGGCGTGCAGCAGCGACTGCAGCGCAGCGTCGACCAGGCCTTCGAGCAGCTGGGGTGAGTCCTGCTGAGGATCCGGCGCCACGCCGACCCGACTCCTCCCTCCGACTGACGCTCTTCGCTCTGCTGCGCAGCATCCTGCAGGAGGTCCGACACCAGCTGACCTCTGACCTCCAGAACAAGATGGAAGCTCTGGACATCGACACGTCCTGCCTGTCCCTCACAAAAAAGTCACCGAGCATCTCCCTGAAGACGAACCCGACCCGGATACCGTCAGGGTAAACCAGAAGGGTCAAGCTAGTCTGAAACGGTTCTTGGTCCCTAATCTCCGTTTGTAGAAAAGCTTGGCGTTGTCCTGGACGGCCATTTGAAGCTCAAGCTCTGCTGCTGTTTGAAGGATTTTGAGACAGTTGTTCATGCTTTTATTGCAACTTGGTTAGATTACTAAAACTCTTTATATAAAAGGTTTAGATCAGCATAGTTCAGCATAATTTACAGTTTCAAGATGAAATGAGAGCACTGCCTGTCGCAGAGCGCAATAAATCCATCGCATGATAAATTTAAACTAACTCAATACCTTCTTGCATGATTTATTGTTTTTCTTTCTAAAAGAGAAAAACTTTCTTCAGCTTGGCGTTTTGGTCTCAACCGTTTTTTAAGAACAATTTTGTTTAAAGAGACTTCACAATTTATTTTATTTGTCGTTTATTTTGGATATTTAAAAATGTCTTCCAGTTCCAGAGTTAAATTTTCTTTAGAAGTTTATTGACCTTATAAAATGTGTACTTGCATTATTAGGCCATTATTACTATATCACTTGAAAATGGTCTCAAAACAACAATATCATCGTTTATTGTAATAACTTCTGGGACAATTTATCATGCAGCAAAATTTGTTATGGTGACAAATTTTGTCACCATAACAAAATTTGCATCCTGATGCGTCAGGATGCAGTGTTGACTGGGATTCTGATGAATTCATTTCAAAGTTTTATTGCTAGTACTTAGAACTTTAATTGGCTTCGCTCCACTTCTTATTTGAAAGACGTTACCGTCTACATTCTCCAGCCAGATCTTTAAGGTCAAGTGATGAAAACGTCCCTTGGTTCAGATTCGCGCCTTTTCTGTATCGGCTCCCAATTTATGGAATAATCTGCCTTCTGACATCAGGTCTGCTCAAGGCCTGAATGATTTTAAAGTGCTTCTTAAGACCCATTTTTATTCTACGACATTTAAATCTCAGATTAATGTGATTCTTTTTTCAGAAATGGTGTACTTATTGAAGTCTCTACAGCGCTTTGGTGCAGCTTATGCATTTTACATTTAGCATTGAGAACTCTCCCTGGTTCAATATTTCTAAAGCCGACCTGATGAAATGTCCTCATCGTTGCAGTTCCTCCACCCCCCAGGAGTGGGCCCAGTTCAGCCAGTATAACGTGGCGCGAGCCCACCAGGCCGGCCACGATTCCCAGCAAATGAGGGAGAACATGAGCCTCAGCAGAGCGCAGGTGGGTGAGACGCACACCCTCCAGTCGGCTGAAGTCAACTGATCAGCAGCGTCTACTAGAAAACATGTTGATGTTCAGCAACTTACTCCTTACACACAGCAGGGGGCGCTCTAGACAGAGTGGAGCGCACTAGATCCGATTTACAAAGTGTTTACCTGATTGTGGTTTAAATGATTCTGTATTAATGTGACAGATTGACACAAAGCAGAGCGTTAGATTATTTACTCTGCTGCAGCAGATAACTGAATAGTTCAGCAAAATCTTTCACAGGCAGATTCAAGAACCTGAGTTGGTGTAGTTGTTTCCTGGAGCGTTCTCTTTACGATCAAAACCAACTGAAAAATTCAAGATGGCCATCAATGAATTAATCAATCACTGATTATAACTTAGTTTTATTTTATTGTCATTGCACAGAGACAACAGTGAAACAGGAGAACGTTCTGATCATTTACGGTTCTGTTTGCTTTTTGTAGGTCCAGAATGAGTTGGAGGCTCAGCGCCGAGCCACAGAGTTCGCTCTCCGTAAGCGGAAGCACCATGAGGAGCAGGCCAGAGAGGAGCTGCAGTGGCAAATCAAAACCGTACGAAAGCAAACAGGAAAGTGACATTTTTAACCATCCACATGTTCCTGATGTGCTCCTGTTTTCCTGCTCAGACTGAGGATGAAATGGCAGCCATGGAGGGCGACATCCGTGGGCTGGACGCAGACCTGCAGGCCAAGACGGCCTCCCTGAAGCTGGCTCACACCCGGCTGGAGGCCAGGACCCGCAGGTCCGGCATGGACCTGTGCCGCGACGAGGTCCGTGAAGCCCGGCTCGCCGGCCTCTCTCAGGGAAACCTCTAAAGCTTTCCATGGTGTTTGTTTCCAGGTGCAGCACGGCCTGGTTGCTGAGGTCCAGCAGCTGGAGGCCACCATTCAGGCCCTGAAGCAGAAGCTGTCAGACGCTCAGTGAGTCCAGTAGATGAGTGTTGCAGCACAAATTCTCTAAGTTTACCAATAATTATCACAGGAGCTGCTTTTGGACCTCGGTACCTGAGTTAGCGTAGTCTTGTCTCTCAGACTCTCTCTGCAGAAGATGACGCTCCACCACAGCAGCATGCGCCAGGATCTCTCCAGAAAGCAGGAAGCCCTGTCTCTGGAAGAGCGCAGCACACAGTGCAGGACCCGCATCACGTCTCAGTCCGGCTCTGACCGGACCGCGGTGCCGCTGGTTCCGCTCGTGAACTCCAGCGGGAGGAGCAACCTTCAGCTGCTGGCCCAGTGAGCAGACGCCTCCACTCCGGTCAGGTTGGCACCACGGTGGAGTAGCTCTCTTACTTTCATTCAGTTCTTATTTTTCCATTTTTGAAAATTGCTTTTTTTTTTCTTTTTCTTTTTTGGGATAATGGTTCCTTCTGGTTTTGGATGCTGTGCACCTGGATTGATTTTTGATAGTACTTTGCTAATTTGTTCTGATGCGTAACCATAGCAACAAGGTGGTTTACATCTGGGAGCTGCTGATTAACATTGCAAAAACTGAAATAATACCATAACTGAAGACAAAATCCCAGAGGATTTGAAAAGGAGACGTCACAGAGGAGCAAAGAGGAGAGAGAGGAGGAAGTTCAAATCATCTCTACAATCCATCGCAATGGGCAACCTGAGACTGTTAGCTAACAGGATGAATGAACTTCAAGCCCTGACAAGGACTCAGAGTATAGGAAATGCAGTGTAGTGTGTTTTACTGAGGCATGGCTGCAGGGTTACATCCCAGACTCAAACGTCTCTCTGCCAGTCTTCCACACAGAGATTTACAGAGCGGGAAAAGGAGGTGGATTAGCGGTGCTAGTCAACAACAGATGGTGTCACCCAGGACATGTTTCTGTGAAGTGTCATCTCACTGTCCAGACACTGACCTCTTGGCAGTATGTCTTCATTCATATTATTTTCCAACAGAGATTTGTTTTACACTAATATCAAGGGTCCATACATCTCATAATGAAGACCTTTCTGGGAAAATCAGATTTGATGATTTTCAGATCTGATTGTTTTTCTGTGCTCAGATTATAAAGAACTTGTGCAGAGACTAAAGAAAATGACTGCAACAAAATGGCTGTAGGAAGGTGAAGAAGCCCTAAAGGGACAAGGCAACAGACTGGATTTCTCTTTTCCAGCCACATGGAAACAACATCAATGTCATGACTGAGTGTGTGACTGACGTTATAAACTTCTGTGTGGACAAAACCATCCCCACCAGAACGGTGCTTCCCTAAAGACAAACTGAATCACCAATAAACTAAAGGAACTCCATTCCTTTTCACTCTATACACTATAAACTTCCAGCATAAGTCCGACTTCTCTCATTTACAGAAATGATGACTCTGCAGTCGTCAGGTGGATCAGAGATGGTCATGAAGCCGAGTACAGAGAACCATCGGGCCGCTTTGTGGCAGGGTGTGGAAACAATCATATCATCTTGTATGTGAAGGATTGTAGATTTCAGGACAAACAGGGTTAGATCGACATGTGGAACCTCTGGAGATGATGGTTCAAAGAAGGATTTTTCATTGAATCTACTAAGAAATGTTCCCTAGAAATTGTGTGAAAATATCCTGCAAGATCCAGAAATCCACCCTGGACATTTTGGCAAGTCTCAGGTCGTTGGTGGACATGGGCCAGGCTTTCCTGTCATTTATTTAATGTTTTGTACCGTGCTTACATACCATAACATATTTCAGAACATTTTGAGTCCAAGAAAAACAGTGAAAGTTCTTTCAAAAGCCTGGAGAACCATTGATCAGGAAGATATTGCCAATTGAAAGGAAAAGCATCAAGATGTGACAAACTGGAGGTTTTGGACACTTTTGATTATCCTATAAATATTCTCTAAAAGGTGATTTAATTGCCTTATTTTTCTCAGATTTATTCCACCGGCATATGTTTATTTAAAATTCAGAGTTGAGCATGCTCACTCTCTGTCTTATCAACCGCTCTGTTTAATGACTGTTTGGCTTTGTCATAGTGTTCGACTTCCGCTGATAGAAGCATAAAGGCTGCGATAAGAACGTGAACTTTGACTCTGCTTCAGATAAATAATGTAGTAAACATGGTCATCACCTCAATAAATCCCATAAATCTCACCTGCGTCTGCATCAGGAGATGCATTGTTGTCCATCTGTAGTTTGAAGACCATTGAAGATAGTGAAGCCAGGAAGTTTGTTCTGTTTTAGTCCCAAAAATCTTTTTTTTGCTTGTGTTTGGGAGCTTAAATTGACCTGTTCCTCAGAGATGATCAGGGAAAGGAACAGGAGTTGTTGCAATTGATTGAAACCATTGGAAGAAAGGGACCCATAACGAGAACCAATCTGCTGAACCCAACCAACATTAAAGCAACTATTAGTCTGGAGTCCTGTCAGGAGGCCGGCTCGGTTCTCTAGCAAACACCTCCTGTTGTGATTGCTTTTAGGGAAAAACATTTCCCGGTATCTCAGGTTCCCTCTAATAAAAGGCCTCAGAGATTTTCTGCTCCATTTTCTTTACCAAAAGCTTCCAACGTGACCGTCCCAGGAACTTTCTCTCCGTCATAAAACTGTTAGAGCAACTTTACGCCACAAACACGTCTCCCTGTCCGAGGGCCCAACCTCCTGTCATCGACCATCACCGAGGCCACGTTTACTGCTTTACTGCTCGGCCCTCCAGGCCACTCTGACTGCATGCGCTTCCTAACCGCTCAGATTATTCTGAATCATTTCACTTAAGGGCCCAGATGCTACCTGTCTGTTGGCCTTTGCTGAGAGGGTGATTAAGGCAGGCTGGTGTGGGGTAAATGCGCCATACTTCTGCCTGAGTGGCTGCGTCTCCTTATCTGTCATCATGTCGTGTGCACCTCGCCCCCAACGCGCCCACTTTGTGGCCACCGCCTCCTTTGTTGCTGTTGTCACCCGACGGTGGAGCTTTTACTTTTGCGTCAGAGATGAGTGCACCATGGAGGAAGTGCTCGGCTCGCCCTCTATCGCTGACCAGCAGAACGTGAGCGGAGACGACAGCAGGTTGGATGTCCAGGTGGTCTGCTTGGCTTAGACGCTCCTGTTTGATCGGTCATGGTAAACCAAGAGAAATCTTGGTTCTTCAGCAGACTCGTCTAAAGAGATGGATCTTACAGTCTTAGACTGCGTTGCTCTTTCAGTTTACAGCTTCACCTTCCTCCTGGGACTTCCTGCCAACCTGCTCGTCTTCTTCGTGTACATCCGTAAGGCTCGCAAACACGGTGCCACGCCCAACGTGGTCTACGCCCTTAACCTGTGTCTGGCCAACCTGGCACTGGTAGCCTGGATGCCCGTAAAGGTTCTAGAGACAGTACTGAAGGACTGGATGCTGCCACCACTCTTGTGCCCGGTTTACAGCTTCTTCCTCTACTCCTCTCTGTATGTCAGCTGCCTCTTCATCACCGCTGTCACGATTGGGCGATACCTCAGCATCGCCTTCCCCATCATCTACAAGAGATACCGCCGTGCCAGACTGTCCTGCTACATCTGCGTCGCCTTGTGGGCATTGGTGATGGTGCACCTTGGGCTTGGAATGATGGCTGAAGGCGGGGCTTATTTCGTCGGTGTCCAGGATGAAGTCTCTGCCTGTTACGAACATTTCAACGCAACACAGCTGAAGATTCTGCTTCCTCTTCGCTTGGAGATGGCCATCGTCTTGTTCATTTTGCCTCTGATTGTGACTTCCTTTTGCACGCTGCGCTGCGTCACTCTGGTGTGGCGCTCAAATTTGCCTCCTTTGGGCAAGAGGAGAGTCCTGGCAGTGGCCCTGTCCACATTGGCCGTATTTGTGATATGCTACGCCCCCTACAACTCCTCGCACATCGTAGGATTTGTTCAGCAGGAAAGCGTTAAATGGAGGACAACAGCAATGCTGACGAGCTCCTGCAATGTCTTCCTGGAGCCAGTAGTGATGCTGATGCTTTCACCTGTTGTGTCGAGGGGCGTCCTGGGAAGAATCTGTGGCCAGCAGAGTCACTTCAGGTGGAGCGATGGGTGTCGACATCGAGCGAAACCCACCAGCTGGTTTGCAAATACCAAGGTTCCACCTATAACATCTGCCAAGATGCGGGCGGAGGCCGAGGTGACGAGAGAAAGTCAAGGATGCGACGGCGAACAAAACAAATCCACCATCTTTCATATTCATGTCTGAACCAGCACAGATTTGGGAACTTTATTGTCCCCAGTCATGTTTCTGTGGATGAAAGAGACTGGTGGACATGACAGAGTGAGGACTCATGATTTCACCAGTTTTCCTCATGTCAAAGTTTTTACCATGACTCTTTTATTGCCTGAGAGCGACAGACTATTATTCCTCAGGAACGTATCTTTAGGATGGATTTGAAGTTGAATTTCTACTTACATGAAGTCTTTTTTTTAAAGCAGTGGCATCATTTGATCATCAGGCAAACTGATCTGTTTGTCGTCCAACTAGCAGTTACTGAAATTTTCATTTCTCTTTTAGAACTGATCTACATAAAACCCTTAATTAAGTCATATTTCAAAGATTTAACTACAATTTAATGTCTAAAACCAATTAGTTCCATTAATGTATAAATAAATGTTTCTCAATCATTAAACATAAAGTTTTTCTCAGAAACCTTGTTTGTGTTTGGACTATTGTTGGATTCCAACAGTAAACAGGAAGGATTTAAGAACTTGTTAACTTGAACTGGATGTTTTCTGTGCAGCCTCTTAATGGTTTGTTTGTACAATTGATGCATTAAAATTAACTGAATTAAAATAAATGAACTCTTTCATGTATTTTCTTCTTTTTGATCCAAATAAAAGCTGATGCTGGATTAGTTTATGTCATCTTACTTTAGCTAAGCATTCATTAGCTTGGTTTATCTTATTTGATCTACACTAAGATTGCTGTACTTTAGTTCATTTTTATTTTCACTCTGTTGAGTTTTCTAGGATTACAGTATCTCACTTTAACTTCTATAATCATAGTTTATCTGAAATTGAGCTTAATTCACTTTATTTAATTTAGCTTAGCATTTTTTTGTCAAAGTTGACTTAGTTTAATTTTACTTTAGTTTTCTACTTTCTTTCTGACTATCTTAAATTATCCTACATATTGCTTTGCTTATTATGTAGAGCTTTAGTCTCACTAACTTTGATCCAAAGATCATCCTAAATGTGTATCTGACCTGTTTTTGTCTGACTGGCTTTTAGTTTACTTTAATATCCCATTAGTTTTTTTAAAACTTAGTTTATACCAGCTTATTTTTTATTTAATTTGCTGTATTGTATTTTGTTGATGAACATAATTTCACTTTCTTACTTTTTCTAGGTATAATTGATTATATTTTATCTTTGATTATTTAGCTTATACTGTAGCTTAGCTCATTTACTTTAGTTTTATAAAGTAAATGAGCTAAACTTTGTAATTTAACCTTTTCTTTTAGCTTAGTTCATTTTATCTTAGTTTTTCTAGGCTTAGTTAATCTTATTTTATCTTTGTTTCTGAGTTTGCTAAATATCTAGCTAACTAAATATTTAATTTGGAGCTAAACATTTAGCCTGGAAACTAAAAGTTTAGTTTGTTGGCATTTTGCTTGCAAACTAAATATGTAATTTGGAGCTAAATGCTTAGTTACCTTCATTTGGTTTATCTAGTATTCCCATAATTTGCCTCATCTTATTTTAATTTTGATCAACTGAACTAATCCTTCTTTTTTAGTTTGGCTTAGTTTAATTAGTTTTTTATATTTAGGCCAGATTTGCTCAGTTTCCACCAAAGATTTTAAAATATTTTGAAGCAATAAAAGTACAAAATAAATAAATAATACGTCAGCAAATACATTTTATATTGCAGTTCAGTAGGTTATAGACAGTTAACCCAAACATGTGCAAACAATGGTTTCCAGTCAATATTGACTGCAGCTGTAGGTGTAACCTGAGGAGTTTGCCCCCTAGTGGTCACCAAAGTTGCCTCCTCTCCATCTCCCAGTGACTTTCACAGGACTGCATCCTATAATGAACTGCGTCACGCCTGTCCTTCCCTCGGTTGCTGGGAGACCATGTTTAGAGAACAAATTGCGTCCTGAAGTTTATTAAATTTCCGCAGTTGAAGCATATTAAGCAGCGTCTTGAGTTTCGATGAAACAGTTGGACTCCCGAAGCTGGAGACGGCGGACGCGGGGATGGAGAGTTTGGATCTTCAACCCTGATCCAGGTAAAAACATCCTGAGCATCTCTTGTTGTTTTATGACTGAGCTGCAACACCTTGTTGTAAATCTGTTCTGCTGTTTTAAGGAGTGAAGCTGAAAAAGACGAGGAGTTGAAGCATCCAGAGAAATCTCTCCTCTATGTTTGGTTTTCAGTTTTTCTGAACTTTCTTGTGAAAAATAGAAGTCCAGCACAGAATTGAGTCTGTTTGGAAGAGAGCAATGGAGGCTTTTATTTTGATAACATTTTTACCTTTTCTAAATGAAACATTAATATTTCTCCAAACTCCAACCAATGAAAGCAGGAGAACAAGGAAGATCCTGAACCGTTTTGCTTTGTTTTTATGTCGACTGAACATTTTGTGTCACAATAACTCATTTTAAAAACTGTTCTAAACAATATTGTCATGCTGAGATCATTTTTCAACTAATAACATTATTTTAACTAATGCTTCATTAAACAAAATATTGAAAAAAACAAAATTAAGATTATGATGAAACGTTTAAGATAAAAAAAATTATGAGATTAAATTTTTTTATTTTTGCCATTTTTATCTGAGACTCTCACAGCGCCCCCTGGCGGACCATATGCTGAAAAACACTCTCCTAAATGATCACGTCTGTATATTTTGTCGTCTTTTATGAAGCTTCTAGAGCCGATCGGCCGCCATGTTGTATCGTCTCTGAGTGGCCGCCATGTTGTACAACCACCTGTTGCTCTCCGTCTACATCCTCACCTTCCTGATGGGGGTTCCCGCCAACATCCTGTCCTTCATCACCCTCTGCAGGAAGGTGTGTCGCAAGGCGGCGCCCATCGACGTCCTCCTCCTCAACCTCACCATCTCCGACCTGATCTTTCTGGCCTTCCTGCCCTTCAAAATGAAGGAGGCCTACGACGGCCTGAAGTGGCTGCTGCCCTACTCGCTGTGCCCGCTCACCGGCTTCATCTTCTACGTCACCATCTACAACAGCACGCTGCTGCTGACCGCCGTCAGCGTGGAGCGCTACCTGGGCGTGGCCTTCCCGCTCAGGTACGCCGTGTGCCGCCGGCCGCGCTACGCCGTCTGGGCCTGCTTCACCTTCTGGCTGGTGACGTCATGCAACCTCAGCATCGTCTACGTCATGCCGTATTCCCAGTGGAGCTACGGCGGCAACGCCAGCCCTCCCACCACCTGCTACCTGGACTTCTCAGAGGCCGACCTCAGCATCCTGCTGCGCGTGCGCCTGGAGCTCTTCCTCGTGCTCTTCTGCGTCCCCTTCATCATCAGCTGCTTCTGCTACGTCAACTTCATCCTCATCCTCTCCCGCCTGCCCAACATCAGCCGGCGGCGGCGGCTGCGGTGCATCGGCCTGGCCTTCGGGACGCTGGTGGTGTTTACCATCTGCTTCGGGCCGTACAACGCCTCCCACGTGGTGGGCTTCGTCCACGGCGACAGCCAGGAGTGGCGGAACCTGGCGCTGATGTCCAGCACCCTCAACTCCTGTCTGGACCCGTTTATCTTCTACCTGTCGTCAGCGGCGGTCCGCGGCGCTATAAACCGCTGCTTCAGGAGGGTCACCGCCAAAATGTACATCCTGGGGTGCGGAGGGCCTCCGCAGCGCAAACCGCAGAGTGGGGAACGGTTCCGGGAAGAAGCGCCACCCTGAAGAACCCGAGATCATTTAATATGACGGACAGAGGCGGAAGATGTTCTGCCAGCTGTTATTAGACCGTGAGATGATTCTGTTCTGTGGGACTGATCGGAAAGCTCCGGTGGTTTAACGTTTTAATTTAGCATTCCGATTAACATCGATTTATGTGACACAATTAATCGCTTTTTTTTTATTACAAATGTTCCGGGCTGGAACCTTTGTATTCACACGTTCTGGGGCGCCCATAAATGTGACGTACAGCCGCTAAAAGTAGCAATGGAAGCTGCTTCTCTCAGCCGACTGGGGTTTCATTTCTGCTTCTAAGACGATTTGATTGGACGCTAAAAAAGAACATTGTTGTGTTCAGGTTATGCTAAAAGTAGTTAGCCTGTCAGCGAAGCCTAAAGTAGCATCTCAATGTTAAACATGTTGCTAATGCTAATGTCAGAGGACATTGAATCAGGGCTTCCTGAAAGTTCAGTAGATAGAACAGATTAAAAACTATAAATATCTTTGTTGAGTTTATATGTCTACTTATTTAATTATTCAGCAAATGTTTTTCAATATATATATTTTTGATTAATTGCCATTACAAATCCTTAATTTAGCTTGATTCAAATTGTAATTGATTTCCACCACTTACCTTTCTGCTGAAACCTGGATATTTCCATCAAGCTGTTGTTTCTGGGCAATGTTAGTTTTTAAAGACTTCATCTCCTCGTTATCTAAAAAGTCTTTATGCTCGATTAAAATACAAGTTTAGAGCCTACAAATACTTCCATAGTTAGCTAACATCACAATATGCATATTGGGCATTGTGATACATTGTGCAGCCTGATTTTGTTCCTTATAAAACATGTATTCAATGTATTTGTGTTTAATTCTATCAGTTATAAACCTTGATTCAGAAAAGCTCCAGATGGACCAAAACAGCAGCTGTGGTTCTGAGTCAAACCTGAGTTGGATTTTAAGCTCCTCAGGGAGCAGCAGTAATTGGTTCTGGATCCAGAACCAGCTGCTGGAACCTTCCAGCCACTCTGCCACATTTCCCACCTTCCCCAGCTCTAATCAAATCCCCGTCAGGACAGTAAACATGGACGCCGTGTTTACCCTCACATCACCTGCCACTTCCCGACAGTAAGCAGCTGCAGTCTGATCCTGGGTCAGTGTTTGAGGAAGCTTCAGGTGTTTACATCTGAACGTGTCGCCTCCATGTTGACTCTGCCTGCCAGCTCATAAAACATCCTGTGCTTTTCATTCACTCCCATAAAACACTGCTTTAATTTGAAACTGTGACTCACTTCCTGTGATGTTTGAACGGCTATCTGGTTCCACACCTTCAGACATAATAGGATTATCTAAAGAAAGCCTAGATATAAAAGCATGCCACACATTTCAGATTTTTATTTGTAAATAAAGCTAAAGAAACATTTTTCTTCTGCTCTCTGTTGATCTGTCAAAAAAAATTCCAAAACATTCACAACTTGTTTGAATCTCTTTATTCAAAAAAAATTAAATAGCACAAATAAAAAGGCTCAAAAAATCAGACCAGGAGGTAAAACATCCAGTTTTACAGTATCAGGATACAACATGAATATATAGAGAAACCCAAACATGTTTGTTTTTAAGTGCAGCCTGCAGAGATTCATTCCTTCATGTAGAAACCGAGTCCGACGGCCTGCAGAGTTCTGACCCGTTATTGCTGTTAATTAAAAACAAAGAGGAAATGACACCAGGGGGCGCTGCAGCCCACGCACAGAAACCGTGAAATAAATAAATGCTACATGACATCCAAACCGGTACCGGTTCCACTCAAGTTTCCACATTCGTATTTTTTTATGATTTTTTTCCTTGGTCCGGTCCGCTCTGAACCTTCAAGTTCTGCATAATTATTATTTTTTTAATTTACTTGGCATCACACAAATATTACAACATGAACACGTTACAGCAGGGTCACAGAACCAGAACTTCATCAGCACCATCAGCAAAAGGCACAAGTCCAGAACGGTCACTCGGGTCAGACGGTAAACTTTAGAACCTCGCCTCTCTAATCACAACAGAACCGCTGAGGAAAACGTCCTGGTGAAGAAATGATCCATTTTCTGGTTCTGGAGTTTGAAACTAAAGCAGATTTTAATTTTTAATAAGCACCACTTAAATTTTACAAGATAAATGAAATAATATGTAACCAAACTGCAAATAAAATGGATAAATGAGTGTTTTATACATTGGATTAGTTTTAGAAATTAGCACAAAAAAACAACAAAAAAACATTTTATTATTGTCTTAAAATATAAGACAATATGAGTCGGTCATTTTTTTTTTCCAAAGTCGATGAGGAAGTTGTCATTTATAGAGAAGAACACTAGACGTCGTCATTAAGGGAGTTCCATATAATCACTAAAAATAAAAACATTCGATTGGTTCAGTTTGTTTTTTTAAAACTTTTTTTAATGTCTGCTCATCCCTTTTTGATAAAATCGACTTGAATATTTTATTTAAAATCAAAAAATCTATTTTACCAAAACGTAGGAACCTAAAACTCTCAGTTCGAAGCCCTTCTATCAAACCCCAACCTGATTGGACGGTGGGGATTCAAACTGTCCAATCACAACTGTGCTGTTACAGAAACACAGCTGCAGGTCCTGGAAGGGACATTAAAAAAAAAGTTTGGAGAAGTTTGAGTTAAAAAGAAGCCACTGAACCAGAATATTCCAGAATTTCTTCCTGTTTTATAAAAAAATCCCACCATCCGTTGTCTGATTGGACAGTTTATTCTGTGATCGTCCAATCAGGAATAGATCTAAAACACTAAACGTTTTTAGCCATTTTTCTACCGACAAACTTAAATATTTCAGCTTTTTTATCTGACAAGTTGATCAAATTTAAAACCTCTTGATTTCTAAACATTAATATCATAAAGTCCTTTATTTTATTTTTTAAATAGAAAGTGTCTAAACGTGCATTTAGTTCATATTTCAATTATAAATATATCTTCATACAGATTCAAAATACTTAAACTGAAGGAGATTAAAGGCATCTGTGAGACAACGTCCTGCCTGCGGGTTCTGGAGGTCCGTTTCAGTCCCAACCGGTCCAATACGTTGGTACCGACTTCAAATATTCTTCAAGTAAAAGCGGACGCGAGCAGACTGATGGACGCGGCGAGCCGATCGGCGAGCAGGCACGGCGGTTTGGTCCGAGTGGTGAAGCCCCGGTGGCTTCGTTTGGGTTAAAGTCCAGAGGCTCGGCAGCACTGCGGCAGGAAGCCACACAAATCTCATCCTTATTGCATAACGAGACGCTGCTACTCCGTCGGAAAGTCCAGTTTGAGGCTAAAACGCGACAACAGGAAATAAAACCGCCGCAAATAAACACCGACCAGTTTGGCATCATAGATCTAAAGTTTGGTGATTAATTCGCAGAAAACAAAATTATAAACATCTGCAGTCCTGTATGTCGGGCAGAATCCGTCCAATTAAAATGTTCCCTTTTGTACCAGCTGATCACCTTCTAACCCAATCAGGCACTTTGATAAAGACGACCAATCAGAAGACAGAGTTCAGTCATTATAAACCATTTCAGTGCACAAACAGGAAACCTTATTGCACTGGAGGAGTTCTGCAAGTCCGAACCGGAAACAAAGATCCTAATCAGGAGAATTTCAGTGAAAAATAGAGAAAGAAAATCCTAAATTTCAGAAAAATACGACGATGTATTAGGGCGACAGTGGGTAGGAAAAATAGGAGTAAATAATAATAAATTTCCACCAAAAAACTTCTCTAGGAAAAACAAGAAAATTGTTGAGCCTAAAAGTACATTTAAATTAGCAAATTTAAAAATGTCAATTTACTAGAAAAATTTGAGAAAATGTCCTTAATAAAAAAAGATATTTGGAAAAAGGGAATTTCCAAACACCAAATATTTTCCACTTTTGAAATTTTCCAGAAAAAACCTGAAAGTTTCTGACTTTTTAATTTTAAAAACTTAAAAATTTTCAATGATTGAATCAGAGAAAATGTATAAAAAGTAGAAAATGTTTGACTTTGGAAACTGAAAATTTTAAAACGTTAAATATAAGAAACTTCAAATGTTTTGACTTTAGAAACTCAGAAAATTTAAGTGTCAAAAAAACTGACGACTTTTTTCTAGATTTTGTTTTAGATTAAGCTCAAAATTTCTGAGCATTCTGTAGCAAATTTTTGACTTTTCTAACTGGAAATTTTTTCTTTCCTGTTTCTTCCAAATTATGGCGAATATTTACTCTTCTTTTCTCTCCCTAAAATGGCCGTAATACGCCGTCGTAGAAAAACACAAACAGAACTTCTGAAGCGGTAGATCTAGCGGTCGCTCACAGGGAGGCGACGACAATCGGCTGATCAGGTTTCAGCAGCTCAGCGGTCGGATCAGAACCGCCCCTCAGGCGAAGTACATGGTCCTCATGGTGTCGTGGTGGATCTGCACGGCCTTGGCCAGCGCCTGCGGGTCTCTGCCGTTGCTCTGCCCTGATATGTGGCTTCCCTCGGCGCTGAGGCAGCAAACAGAAAACACCGTGAGAAACCAAACAAATGAAAATAAAATGCTTTTTTTTTCTGCTAAAAAATGATCAACATATAGAGCAAATTAAACAAATATTAAAAGAAAAGAAAAAAATTGTAAATTCAATATGAAATGACAATAAAATAGAGAAAAAATGAAAAAAAAAAAAACTAGCAATTGTAAATAAAATGGAAAATTAAATAGTAATTAATACTGTTGAAAATGATAAATAATTTATGTTACAATATATAATCAAATAAGTTGGGAAAGTTGTTTTTTGGATTAAATATTTAATTTTTTTTATCTGTAAAACTAAAGAGTCCTAAAAAATGTTTTAATTTTCTTAATAAATTTGGAGGCAAAATTCTTTTAAACCTTCGCTAGAACAACAGGAAGTATAATTTTTCCTCTGATCCAAATTAACGACAGGATTTTAGCTTCCTAGAATTAGCATGTGACTTTTAGCTGCTTCTGTTCACTGCTGCTACTTTTTCACAGAGCTACAGCATTACTGGCTGATTTAAAGTTAGTAGCTCACACACATTTATCTGGATTATCACTGTAACCAGTGATAATCCCACAGTGCAGGGTGCCCGGTGGTTAGGTCTCCAAGCCAAACATTTCTCCTAAATCAAGCCATTTAGTTCATTAAATCGACCCAATGTGCGGCTGGCCGGACTCACCTGTCGTGCTCTTTGTCCACCAGGTGGTAGCGAGCGCGGAACGCCACCAGGTGGGCGTAGTAGGCGGGCGCGGGGATGGAGACGGAGCGCGTGCAGCGGACGTAAGTGTGGCACAGCTGATAGGTGAGCAGCTGGAACTCGTCCGCCGTGAAGCAGTTATCGTCCCACAGGACGTGGTAGTGGGACGGGCGGCTGGTTCCCTGCAGGGGGCGACAGAGAGACGCTGAGCTGGCGGAGACCTCAGAGCGACTCGCAGAGACGCTGCTGAGGTCTAGAGGTCAAAGTTCACCTGGATGCCGGCATGACTGCACAGGTAGAAGTCAAACTCGTAGGGGTGAGTGATGTCCGTGTCCACAGTGGTTCCGGCTGGGATGTTCCCGCTTCGGCCGACCTGAACCGGTCAGAACATCCATCAATAAATATCTACCATCAAACATTTCTGATCATTTCAGAGAAACTGAATTTTATTTCTGTTTTAGGTTTAAAACGTTTGCAAAAACAGGATGGATACATTTTGGGATGTTGATGTTTGTGGAAATACAATATTTTCAAATATTACCACAAGAAAAAACCCCAAAAACTTTTACTAATACTTTTTGACATTCTGTTTGAAAATTCACAAATTATTCTTAAAAAAGAAAAAAAAACAACAACATACAAACCTGCTGAAATCTGCTTTTGTTGTATCTAAATTTGACACATTTGTTAAATTAGTTGATTCTGAATGTTTTATTGTTGGTTCTGCACTAATAGTACAATTGTTTTCTGGTAATATTACGACTTCACTCTTGTAATCAAATTGAAAAATTTGCAGCGTCTAAATAAACCGAAGCTGTCAAACAAGATGGCCGCCCTGAGTGCCATGACGCCATTCTGCATTACAAAAACATTGGTGACCAAATAATCCACCGAGGTTCTCCCTACAGATTTCCCAGAATTTGGATTAATCAATACAGTCTGATCAGTTAAAGTATTGGTTGCATCTCTCACTCGCTCGTTGCGATCTGCGCAGAAGAGCCGCGTGTGATGGCGCTTCTGAACCACGATGAAGGTGATTCCTGGCTGATACTCCTTCTCCAGGTTGATGCACGCCTCCCTGATGGCCAGCAGCTCGTAGTGCAACACCTGGACAGGTGAGACAGGAAGAGACACGAAAAGACAGGAAGAGACAGATAAGGACAGGAATAGACAGGCAATAATGCAAGAACACATTCTCAACACTCAAACTGGAGCTGGAAGACATTTTAAATATTCAAAATAAATAAAACAGACATATGAAGTGTCTGTATAATGATTTATTGCGACTGGCCTGGTTTGAATTGGCGCTTTATGGATGAATATATGAAGTAATAACTCAGTATTTGAACAGTCTGGGGTTTACAGTGTGATGAAACAGGAAGTGAGGCGTCACCTGTCTGAACTGGCCCTCCGACACGCCGTCTCTGTAGAAGATGATCCGGGTCGGCTTGTAGCGGGTCGACTTGTAGAACTGGATCAGCAGCTCCCGCACCATGGAGGCCAGGTCCTGGATCACTTCCTGCCTTGGCCTCTGGACCCGGACCGTGGCGCAGTACCGGCTGGGGTGGGCGTCCATGCTGCCGACCACCTGCAGGGGGAGATCAGCTCCGACTCAGCGAGCTTTTAAAGAGTCGCTAAAAACCAAAACCAATCTGCTGGTCTGAAGCGAATCGACCAGATGTTGATGCTCGGGTAACTATAAACAGCAACAAGATGGTGGAACTCAGTGCCTCTGGTAAGGCACAGAACCACCGGATGGGAAAGTTTGCTACGTCAGAACTTATTCTGCAAACGTGTTTCCACTGTTAGATGTTTTTCGGAAAAGCCAAAAACCATCTGAGACTAGTGTAAAAAGTTTTTTTTTAAATTTTGTAAATTATTTTCAAGTTTGCCTTTTCTTACCCAAACCCACCTCAGACCAACGAAAAAACTTTGAAAAATTGAGGAAGTTTTTTAATAATTTTTTATTTTGCTGTTTTCATCCATCTACTTCAGAATGAAAAACAACCCGCTGCCGGAGCGTGGCTAGTGTTCCCCTTTAATAGTGGCATTTCATGCCTGACCTGCAGGGGGCGCCGAGGAGCAGAGCGTTAAACGTAAACATCAGAGGAACCAGAAGCTAGCTTTGGTCGAACGTTCTCACCGCAGCGATCGACGGCTTCTTCCCGTCGCCGGCTGGAGGATGAGTGACGTCCGCTCCGAGGAAGATGATTGGCTGCTGGAACACCGACGGCCTGGAGGGGTAAAGGTCAAAGTTTACCGTCCATCAGAGGCCTGTGAGAGGAATCAGCAACACGTGGGGGTCGTACCGCTGGTTTGGAAGCAGGATGTTGTTGATGCCTCCCAGCTTGACGTTGATCTTCAGGCAGAGGTTGGAGAGCGTCTGGGGCGACGTCTTCACCACGTTCTTCACCTGGACGCACTGCGTGGCCATGCCCAGCAGCGTGTCTCCCACCCGCTTCACCTCCGCTGTGGGGCGGAGCCAGTCAGTCACCGCATCACTTCCTGCCGCGGGGCAGAGCCGCTGCAAGTGGTCAGCTTCTTACCGTAGACGGGCGTTTTTCCGGGCAGGATGACGATGATGAGCTGCAGGCCGGCGTAGGTGTTCTTCAGGTGCCGGAACATGGGCTCCACGCTGTCGGCGCCCTGGGCGTACTTACAGAAACACGGCTGGCCCTGGATCGGCATCCCGGCGTCCTTAGAGATCTTCCTCAGCTGCTCCGTGAAGCTCCTGGGGAAACAGGAACCAACTCATCTAAATACCTTCACTTTTTACTCTGGTTCATTTTCTCTGAAAACATTTTTATATATTTGTATGAAGACAATAGTAGTTGTCTTCGTTTTTAAAATAAATTATATAATACGAATATTTATTCATTAAAAATGTATTCAGAGTTAACAAAATAAATTCATAAGAGAAATTAATTAGAAAAAATAGAAATAATTGTTTTAACACTAATATTTAATTAAAAAAACTAGAATGTTTTAATTTACAAAAGAATTTACTATTAATTTAAAAATATTTTTCTGAATGTTATTTTATGTGTATTTGTTTTTATATAAACTTGTGCATAAAACAGTAATCTTTAGAAAATGCCTTTTCTGTATAAATTATGTCAAACAAATATTGACTTATCCAAATAATTTATGAAGGGTCAAAAATAAGAAAAAAATATATAATAGCAATGATAATGATAATACAAATTAAATAGAAAATGTTTAAATAATTTGTTTTATAAATATGGTATTAATATTTTGTTGATCTCTATTTAAATAAATGTATTTATTTACATTAAACAGTAAATATTTAAAAACAACAAAAATAATTCTAATAAAAATTAAATATAAATATGAGAATTTACTTTATTAAAATTTTACAAAACATTTTATAAGAATTTCCTCTTAATTTTAGAAATGGTTCTAGTCAGAGTTCTGCCTGGACGGAACCAGCAGGTAAAGATGATGCAAAGCTTAGTATCTGAATATTTTTGCCGTTCTGATCTCACTTGAGGATTTCCTCTCTGCACTGCCGCTGGGTGGCGAAGCAGGCGATGGCCCACATCTTGATCTCCACTCCGGTGTGGAACTGCTTCCCCCTCATGTCCCACACGCCGTGGCTGGGCGTGGCCACCGTGCGGTTCTGCAGAGACAGCATGCGTCGGTGCCGACAGCCGTTCACACGCGGGCGGCCGCGTTGTGAGCTAACTGAGGCTTGTTATCAGCAGTGACTGGATGAGGAGCATAAATGTGTAAATCAAGCTGCTTTTCACACGGAGACGATGCACAGCAAACAAAATGCAGCATAAAAGCAAAACTAACAGTCAGATGGAAAGAGGAGCTGCAGACAAACAGGATTTCTCCACAGAAAACATGTTTTTAACTTTGATTTTTTTATGATTTTAAACTCATTTTAAAACTCAAAATCTAGAGAAGTATCAATTATGACACACAGAAAACAAAGATTATTAAATACTTTGTTCACATCAGGGTACAAGATCCTAACTGGCCACAGATGATCCCAGAAACACTCAAATTGTTCAACATGGTCGTCAAGAAACACATAATCGGATCCATAAGAATCATATTTATTCATCATTTCTTTGATTTGTCAAGATGGCCATCATGGTTGTCAGAAAATTTAATTTTGCTCTAAAATCACAAATGATATAAATGTGTTTGGTGTCAAATCTTATTCTAGCTATGAAAAAATATAAAGATAAAAATTGTAAAGATTTTCTTGATCTGGTGTTTTCTTTTTCTGATGGACAGTTTTCAAAATGGCCACCATGATCGTTATAAGAATATATGATTACATTAAAATAAAGTTTGAATTTGAACTGAATTTGCCTGTTTTCAACTGCAGGTTATTCAAACTAAAGACTGGATTCAGTGAAAGTTTCTTTTCCAACAGTTAGAGTTGTTCTTATGTAGCATCTGTGGAGAAATCCGGGTTAACTTCTGAGCCTAAAACGGAGATTGAAAAGGGAAGGTACCATAAGGGGTTCGGAGCTCACCCTGCCGCCATACTGCAGCATGGGGGCCGGCAGGACGCGCCCCGTCACCTGAGCCATCTCATCCCGCACCCGGAACTGGAACTCCTGGACGAACGGGTCGGACTCGTAGTTGGCGCTCCTGACCTGCAGGGGGCAGAGCAGTTAATGGTGATCCTGAACCGGGTTCTGCTGGGTTCCAGCTGAGGGTTCTGCTCTCACCAGGCGGCTGATCTCCTCCTGCCTGTCCGGAGCCGAGCGAGCCGTGGCTTTGATCATGGTGGACGTCTGGTTGTCAGTCAGCTTCTTAATGCAGCGCTGACCGGGAACGATGTTACACACCTACACACACCCACACACACACAGCTGAGCTTAGGGCTGAAACGATTCTTCAATTATTAAGATTCCTCGATGAAAACGTCCCTGTCTCGAAGCTTCGTTAATTTATGTTTTATTATTTAGCACCGTGTTCTGCCCGGGACATTACTAGCTCTGACTTCCGCCTCTGAGTTTGTGACGAAAGCTAAGTGTTAGCAGCATAACGTCCAGATTCAAGTTCGGCCCGTGGGGATTTTATTGATTGGTGATAATTAATGCCCGGGTTTTCATAGTTTTGGGGGACCAATAAGCATCTTTAAAATGACTGGCGCGATGCCTGGAGTCCGGCAGCTGCTGGTTCAGCGCGAACAGCGGCAAGAGGCTGGGGGATCGACTGAACACAAGCTGCAGGCTGGGCCTGAGAAACACCAATCTGTGAACAGGCAAGAGGCGTTTAAATAGCAGCTGTCACAGACTGTATCCTCCTGGGAGGCAATGGAGTCAGACCCAGAGGCCTCGGAGCCCAGCACCGGAAGGTCCTCTCAGAAATGGGTGCCAGAAGCCGCCACCGAAATAGCATCGTTATCATTGACCGATGCTTCATCCTGCTCGGGAGGGAGAGCCGCGATCACCATCCGCCTGAAAGGACTGGAGGAGGGTCTTCATTTGGGCCAGCTCAGTAGAGAGGTGATCCACTCTTGTGGACATCGGTCCGCCTGGCTCGCTTCGCCGGCACTGAAGGTGCAGCAACAGCAGGCCGTTTGCACATCTCCTGTCCCGGCGGCAACTGCCTATGCGGCGCAGCGCCCACGCAGTCGGTAGGATGCTCCAGCGCAGCCAACCGATCCGGCCTGACCGACCGGGGCATGACGCAACAGTTGGGGGCATGACGCAACAGTTGGGGGAAGCGTCATCCGACAGCGCCTCCCGGAGAAGTTCCACACCGAGACAGGAGGGACACAAGCGGAGCAGCAGAAATTATCCAGCATCATACTGCTGAAAGGCGCGATTAGCCCGCCACCAACCAGGAGTCAACACGACCAGGAAACGCAACTGGCGACTCAGTAATAGGAAAACCCCGTAGAGGTGAACGGACTCAGCGCGAGGAGAAACGCTACAGGTGAGTCAAAAGAGCCACAACAATTAATGTGGCAAATTAAAGCGAACAGTGAACTACTGCAGTAGAAAAGAACAAAACTTTACCAGATCGGGTCAAGGTGAAAACAGCTTGTTCAGCCCCTGCAGGGTGAGACTTACCCACAGCCCGAGTCCTACTAACAACCAGCTTCACACACCTGGACTCAACACGCCTGCCGGGTGTCATGTGACTAATAGAGTCACCTGGGTCCCCCAGCAGGTCGCAGATGACTGTCATTAGCACTCCTGCGCATGCGCAAGAATGATCATTCAGCGCTTGAAGCACCGCGTCTGGCGGTTAGTAGAGATGAAATAGAACTATGAACATGAACGGATTCAGTTCAGTGAACTAGTTGGTGGTCTCCTCACCTCCAGCGGCAGGTAGGTGTGTTTCTGCTCCTGGCCCACCTGCAGGCAGGGCAGGTGGGGGTACTTAAGCTGCAGGCTGTACTTCTCCCTGAAGTACTGCGCCACGGTGCGCTCCACCGTCTGGCCGTTCTCCAGCTGCAGAGGGAACCTGAAGGTTCAGAACAGCGATCCGGTCAGTGTGGGACCTGCAGCGCCTGCAGCTGCGAGGAAACACGGTGAGAGACGTACGTCTGCAGGCTGGCGGGCCGCCGCGTCACGTTGCACACCCTGTACTTCCTCCGCATGCTTCCACAGTGGGTTACTTCCACTTTAAGACCTGAACGAGCATCAGACACATTTTTACTTCTTTATTGTGAGGAAGCAACCAGACATTTCTCTAAAATCTGCTTCAGTGAAGTTAAATCTAACATGTGAATCTAAAGCCATCAGAAAGTCTGGACTCGTTTCCCACCTTTGATCTCTTTGGTGAATTTGACTCGATGTGAGTCCGGGAGCGAGCGCGGCTGCTCGTCCATGTTGTGGATGTCCAGCACCTCACACATGAACTGGATGACCGGCTGCGCTTTGTAGAAGGCCGTGGCTGAAACTGGAGGAGGAAACGACAGTCTGAGCTTCTTAAGTTCATCTGCTTAAGATCCTGCAGTTAACCTGGACTGACGATTAATCAGATTGTTTATTTATTTACTGTGAGGGAATAGACAGTTTACCTTGTTAAAAAAATGTAAGTAATGAGTTAATTAGACTCTCTGCTGGCGCTATGGAGAAACAATCCTGCCAATAATCATCCCAGCAGATTTGCACTGGACTCGTCCTGTTCCACTCAGATTCTCCCCAACACTCACCATCGATGTTCAGCATCATCTTCCACATGGCGGGCCGCACCGACTGGTGGAAGCCGAACCAAACCTCCCGGCCTCCGCCCAGCGGGTGGTCGTAGCCCTCAGGGGAGGAGAAGAAGGACCGACCCACCGGGGTGTACCTGGTGGGGGACAGACACCACACTATCATCTCATCTCCTGATGATGCTGTCAAATCGTTCCAACATGGCGGCACTGACTTCATGGAGGGCAGGTGTCGCAGGACGACGTCCACGGCGTGAACCGGGTTGGTGCTGAGCAGCTTGTCCAGGTCCAGCGGCTCAGGGACGCTGCGTCCGGTCAGGACTTCGTGCAGCAGGTGCCAGCTGACCAGCGACACGAACTTGATGCTGACCTTAAACGGGCGGTCCTTCCCGCCTTCGCCCGGCAGCGTGACATCCAGGTCCACCTGCACCGGACCAGAGGAGACCACTGAGGAAACGGACCGGACTGACCGGAGTCTTCAGGTCAGCTTCATCCGTCCAAAGCGTTTAAGCAGCAAGGCAGTTCAAACATCATGGAGTCAACTTTGTTTACCAGTAAACATTACACTTAGTCAAAGCCACACTGCAAATACAAAATCTATTAATCTACTCAAAAAAGTCTTCTAGGCCTGGTTTCTTGTGGAAATATTTTAGTACAGTTAAAATAAGACGAAACTGATTCATGAGTGACTTTTCAGCAATATATAAGATCTCATTTACAGTCAATAATTGCTTAATATTGATAAAAAAGTTCTAGTTGGCAGATTATTTGTCTTATAATATGGGAAAATGTTTTGTTACAACTGAAATAATCTGCCATTTTAATGAATATTAATGAATAATTTATTTAAAACCAACTGCTATATGTTGCCGAAAAGTTACATTAAATTTCATCTCATTTCAACTGAACTAAAATATTTGTCCTCGGATCTAAAGCAAAATTACTTGCTAAGATTTTCTGTTTTTTGCAGAGAATTATCAAAACCATCGAGGAAACACACTTCAAATACGTTGATCAATTAGGGCTGTACACAGGATCAATATCAATAGATAATATATCTGATAGAATATTCACTGAACTGCACTGCACTCTGGGAAATGTAGGCAGAGGAAAAGCTTTAGCTGCTCAGCCTCTCACAGCCAGCTAAGCTAGCTGAGCTAATCAACAACTGTCACTCTGCGGTTGCCTAGCAACAACCTGCTGAGTAACTTGGCAGCAGCAGTTTAAGGTTTTCCCATCGCGCCTCATAACTGCTACAAAATAAAAACTGAATAAAACAGGAAAGGTCACATCAACAGACTGACAATATTTCACATAATAAAAAAATAAATCAATAATTATCAACAGACTGATATGAAACACTTATATTGTAGATACGTTGTTCAGTCGTATCGTCCAGCCCTTATTTCATTTACTGCTAATCAAAAGGAACTTTAAACTTGTTGGTTTCTAGCCTTGATTTGCAGGAGCTCTGCGTTTTGTTTGATTGTTTTTTATGGATGCATTAATTTTCCGTTTGCGCAAGCGTATCAAGTCATACACAGTAGTTCGCATGACGTAAGTTTATTTGTTTGGATATCATGGTATATACGAATGTTTAGTCCAGTCCTCAGGATCTACCATCCTGCTACTTTCAGGTGCTTCCCTGCTCCAACACACCTGAATCAAATGAATGGCTCGTTAGCATTCAGAGCTGATCCAGGTCTGTTGGAGTAAAGATGCATCTAAAGGTTACAGGACTGTAGCTCTGGAGGACTGGACTTCAGCACCTTGGTTTAGTGTTTTTGTTAGCAGCTAAAGCTAGCGAGGTGTTGGGAGGTTAACCGAACATTAAAACTGTTAGAAAGAGTTAACATTATTTAGCTGCGGAGTCGTTTTCTGGAAGTTTTTGGCTTTAGACGCTGTGCTGGACCGGCGGCTTGATCTATGCGGTCAAAGCTAAGCCAAAATGTTTCTGTCTCTACACTAAATAATGAAATATTGTCTCTTTTTCCTCTTCATTAGTGCGTCATGTTGGTGACTGAAGCCTGTTATGAAGACTTCAACACATTTCTTCAGAAAGAGCTTTTAATGCTGTCCAGAGTATTTCTGTAAACTGACTAATTTCTATAATCCTTAATGATTATGTGATACTTAATGTCTGAGTTGTGTTCAAGGTAATTATTTCTGAATTTTTTATGCTTTATCTTGTAGGTGGTGAAAAATGCTCTCCAGACTAAACCGAGTGGACAGTATTACGAATGAATATGATGGTGACACACAGGTGGATCTGGTTAGTTTTGCTCTTCTCTTTAAAACATTTATTTATCTATGATCCTAATATGTCTGGTATTTTTCCTGTATTTCCTCCAGGCTGGGGAAAACCAGCCTTCTTCTGTTGGTTCATGTGATTCTTCCTACGTCCAAAGGCCAGAAGAAGAATCCAAAACAGCTCATGTCAAACTGTGGACCATGTCGTCAGATATGTGGTTATTCTAATGATCCTACTTCTTGTGCAGAATCACTTTCTCATTGGCTTAGTTTGCTATTTGCTGTATATAGTTAATATTTCTTATTATACGTCTTCTTAGCATTTTGTAAAAGATGGGAGCCGGTGTTGAAGCCTTCCTTATTGCTGTGGAACCGGGACAGCTTTCCTCCTGCATGTTGGTGAAAACAAGAGCAGCACCAACGACACTTCACCATCAGTGATCATAAGACCATCCCTGACCATCCATGGCTGCTTTCGATGACCTTTCAAAGCACACTTGCTGTTGGTGATGGAAGGCCGACTCTGTAACCGTCTCTATGTGGCTGTGAATGTTCAGGTCCGAGTCCGCCCAGGTTTGGATCTCTGGTTTCCAGCTGTAACTGGAGCTGTGCTGACTGCCTTCAGTCTTACCCCGCCTGTGGCCACAGGAAGTGGACTCGCCGTGTAGAGACTCCTCTTCCCATCGTAAACCGGCATCCGGTCGCCGAAGATCGTCACCTTGAAGTGCTGCACCATGGAGTCCACCACCTCCCTGGAGAAAACACAGAACAGCCCGGTTCAGATGCTTCCCGGCAGGACGGACGGCCGGGTCCTGGACGGATCCGCGCCGGACTCTTCCGGTACCTGTTGACCCGCCGGGGGCATTTCTCCGGCTTGATGTCGACCTCGTACAGGTAGACGTCGATCTTAGGGATTTCCACCTGGAAGCAGTTGGCCAGGAGCTTGATGGGCTTTCCGATGGAGCCATATCCGGGTCGCCGTGGCAACGTAAACAAGGTGTGGGCTCCTAAGACCAGGACAGATGGGAAAATGTGAGGAAAACTAAATTCACAGGGAATATTTTATCAGAGACGTGCATTTCTTCAGCAATTTAAAAAAAAACCCAGAAAGGCATCGTGGTGTGGCGTTCAGGTTCCTACAGATGTTCTGGTGATCATGTTCCCGGCAGATCGGACGCTGGCTTCTGATTGGTCAGTGAGGCAAAGGAATATTTGACTATTTTTTAATGAACTTGTATTGGTGAAAATATAATCTGGACGTAGTTTTCCAGGATTAAATGTCTCTCAGTTAAATCCCAGTTTGTTTTCTGTGGTGCTTTTGTTTCCCAAAATGACAGAAAAATAGAAATTTCAAGGCTTTAGTTTGGTATTTCAGATAGGGCTAAAACAATTAATCAGATTAATTGATTACTGAAATGATTAAATAATTTAGTAATTAATTAATTGTTAGGATACAGACTCTAAAAAAGGCCATTTGCTCATAAACACCTTCAGAGCAATAACTAAACCAAAGATTATTTCAATAATCATTAAAAATGATTCATTTTAATCTGCAGATTAAAAAATTTACACACTCTGCAGATTTTTCTTTAAACCATTTGACCTTATTCTATACAACATTAAAAACTCAAATGAATAATTAAACTTTTTTAAATAAAACATTTTATTGCCCAAAATGCAATAACAGCGATCGCTTAGTTCGATCATCTGCAGCTAAAATCATTCTAGTACCAACAAGCAAAAAACCCTGCTTGTCTGTTGATTATTTATTGATTAACTGATTAATAACTGGATAGAAAAAGATGCTTGTTGGATATTAATAAGCAGAATTTGAAGCTGAAGGAAGATTTTTCATCTTAAAAGCAAAATTTTTGTATTTGTTGTGAAGTTTTGGCTTAACTTCAGTTGTGACTATGTTGTTCTTTTAGCAAATGGCCTTTTTGAGTCTGAATTCTCCAGTTAACAATTAATCAATTACTAAATTAGTTGAGGATTATTTAATTAATCGATTAATCAGATTAGAAAGTCTGACTTGTTTTTTCTATTCTCCGTTTTCTTTTCCCGAACTCATAAAATCCCATCCGTTCCCAGGTAGCTAAGGAGGATAATCCCCCCCTGAGATCCAGAACCAGCCGGTCCAGAACAGAACCGGGTCGGTACAAACGAGCTGCGAGCATTAATGCAGCGAGGCGACAGGAAGGAAGTGGTTAATAAGGAGGAAAGAGCTGAAGGATGTTACAGGATGTTACAGGTTCCCTGGTGTTGGAAAATACAACGCCGGAGCTGCAGAGAAAAACTGGAGCGGCGACCGGGCCGGGCCGGGCCGGGCCAGAGGAGGAGGGTGAGTGGGCGAGCGGCACGGCAAACTGGAAACCAGAGTGACATCACAGTTTCCACCAGCATGAAGCAAACTCAGAGAAGCTGATGAAAGAGTCAGGAAAGATGAAGATGCTCTTCTTCCCGCTGTCGCCATGGTGACGGCATCGACGTTGCCACGTTTTCACCACGGCAACAGCGGGCGGGCAGGAGGAGGTAAACGGGTGCGTTCGAGTCGCTCATCATCACCGCCTGAAATTAGATCAGGAACCGAGAATCCTGAGGAGTGACGGGGAAGACGGATCGCCTCCGACGCTCCGGGTGGAAAACCGGAGAGACAAACGGTCGGATTAATGACCTCCACCCGGGTCCGGAGGGGCGGCGCTGCCGAGCCTCTGTGACCTCACAAACATTCCTTACTGGTCGTCCTGGGATTACTGGGAATACTGGGAATACTGCCACCCATCAAACATCCAAAAATATCCAACATGCTTTCTACCAACATCTAACATTTTCAAATTAAACCTTCAAACTGGAAATGTATTTAATTTATCAACTATAAAAATCCAAGATGGTCAGAAAACAAATGTTTCTTATCCTCTCTTTAAATATAAATAAAATGTAGCGGGGAAGGAACTGGATCAGGACAAGATGATCCAAACATTCAGACGGAACCGGCACCAATCACGATAAAAACAGAAACATCAAGACGACGTGGAAACGCACATGGTTCTGTTTTATATCTGAGTAAAGTTTTTATTGGTTCTGTTTGGGTTTGATCTGCCTCTGGACCAAAACCTGCACATTTCCTGAGCCTGTAGGTTTGCAGGCATCCAGAGAGAAAAATCGGCTCAGAATTCACTGAATCTGAGTCCCACCAACATTTTATTGTTAAATATACAATTTATCCAGAAAGTAGAAATCAAAAAGTTACAGTTCTGAAACTTCGGCGGGTTGCAAAATCGCTGACTGTTACAGGAAAACCCGACCCGGTTAGGGAGCAAACGGACCCGTTGCAGTCACCATGAGCTCAGCAGTGAATATCCAGAACCACCTGACTGGATCCCTGCAGCTTCAGAACCACCTGGCTGGATCCCTGCAGCTTCAGAACCTCCTGGCTGGATCCCTGCAGCTTCAGAACCTCCTGACTGGATCCCTGGAGCTTCAGAACCTCCTGACTGGATCCCTGGAGCTTCAGAACCTCCTGACTGGATCTCCACCTTCAGAACCTCCTGGCTGGATCCCTGCAGCTTCAGAACCTCCTGACTGGATCCCTGCAGCTTCAGAACCACCTGGCTGGATCCCTGCAGCTTCAGAACCTCCTGACTGGATCCCTGGAGCTTNAACCTCCTGACGGGATCCCTGCAGCTTCAGAACCTCCTGACGGGATCCCTGGAGCTTCAGAACCTCCTGACTGGATCCCTGCAGCCTCCCAGATTCAGACACACCTGGCCGGATCTCTCAGACAGCCGGCTGAGGAAACCCGTGAGACCGGTTTATCTGAAACACATCCAGGTGTATCTGGCATTCAGAGCATGCTCACCTGTTGTTCCGATTTCCATTCATGAGGTCTCGGTCCGGATGACCCGGCTCGCTGTAACTCGGTTGGATTCGGGCTGGCTCCCCCTCCCTCCCCTGCTTCCAGCGGTACTACACGGTCCTGGCCCGGTTTTATACTGCGCCTCCACCTGGAAACAGAATAATAAACTGCTTAATTTCCACTCGGAGGAGACTGGAGACAGTTTGGACCGGCTTTAGCCCGGACTAAAATAAGTACATGATCAGCCTGAAGTTAGCCTCTTATTCGGCGTGATATTAAAGGGCTATTACGCTGTTAAACAATCTAAACTACCTTTAATCGGGATAAAACAAAAATATTAAATAATTAAACTGCTCAAAATTGATATATATTAATTTACACAAAATAAAAATGTAGCCTAAGTTGGGCTACATTGTTGGGAAAAAGTCGCAGTTTTTTGTGTTCAAAGGAAAATAAATTAAAAATAAAAATCCGATTTTAAAACATATCCTGTAAGCGGTGCTAAGTATTTCAGCCCACATCTGATCCTATTACATACCTGAGATTTTTAACCGCAGCTGATTAAATGTTGAAAACTCCTTAAAAACTGACACAGCCCTTTAGCATGAAGGCATCATTCAGACTCCAACTTCACGATCGTGTGTCTGCTAAAAGCGTTTTTAGCTTCAAACTCTGACAGCTAACAGCTGAGAAACGGCAGAAATGTTCACCTTCTTCTAGGATGAACTCGGTGTTTCGCTGAGTGAATGTGACAAGCCGGCGTTCCCCTCTTTCAGACGGCTGGAAGGAGTTCGGGAACCCGGTGTCCTCCTCCGTAAAAACCGGTCTAATCAGATCGAGCGGAAAGAGAGCGTAAACATGTACGAGCCACTTCCGTGAGTACTTTCAAAATAAAAGCACGGCTAGCTCACGGAATAAGCTTTACAACATTTACACGTTTTAAATGAAATATGGGTAAGTTATTTCAAAATTTCAACTTTTTATTTTCATCTTGAGTTCATTTATTTTTTTACTTTTATTTGGCAAATAGAAAAACAATGGTAGAAAATCCAAATTATTTTTATTGTGTGGATTTTTATGTTAAAACAGAAAGAGTTAAATATATATATATATTTTTTTATCTCGTGCTGATTTTCATAATAAATCTCCCAACACATAAAACCTGAAAACAGACAAATTCTGTCCTTTACTTTTACCTTGAACACACACAGAACATAATCTGTTTCATGCATACAGTAATCACCAGTAAAATAAACTTTTCATTCATAAACTTTATTATGCTGCTGATTTGAATCTTTGTGGTTTTTATGGGTAAATTATTTAAAAATTTCCTAAATCTTTCTGATGAAAGTGAATTAACATACATGATGCATTTAAGACTGAGCATCTAATAAGGACAAAGCAAACGGCTTCTTAAAGCCAAACAAAAATAATATGAAGCAGTGCCATAAATAAATAAACGTATCTGTGCTACATATTATATTTCAGAATTTCTTTTTCTGATTTATTTTTAATAGATTTTTTTAGGTTGAAGGGTAAAAACACATAATTTCCGGTGTTTGTGCATTAAATTTCTGTGGTTTGCGACAGTTTCAGTTCCCTCCTCTAAGGGAAACCCGTCAGGAAATACCAACTGTAGAAAAGAACGTCATTTCCTGAAGAGGGTGACGTCATACTTGACATTTAAGAAAACTTTTGTGTAAAATAAAGGCTTCAAGTGACAATGTTACACTGGAAAACATGAGATAATTACGCAACAGAATGAATTAAATAAAGAATCTGTTGAACTACAAAAACGAATTAATTAATAAAATAAAGTATTAAATAATGTAATACTCAAATTAAGTTATTTAATTTAAATGAATACTTAAGTTTACTATTATTATTATTATTATTAGTAGTAGTATTAATAACAGTAATAATAATATTTATTATTATTATTCTTAAATAATACATAATAAAGATAGGTTTAAGTTCTTAAATCATACCTAATTATGTATAGGTATTTTGGATACTTAAATAATTAGTAATAATTAGATGTCTATAGTTATTAATATTTCACAGCTTTATAATAAAAATCTACAAAAAATAGAACACTAATAAATAATTTACCTAACAATTTTTTTTGGGATTGGCTTTTAATGAACAATTATGTTCCTTCCTTTCTTTCTTTATGATACATAAATAATTTATTGATATAATATATAAGGAACTCCAACATTGTGCATCATATTTCATCCCTGAACTAATTATTATTATTGTTAATGTAATTATTGTAGAATAATAATAATAATAATAACAATTATTATTAATGATGGTGTTATTATTTTTCTGCAATACTATTTATTAATATCACAATATTATTATAGAATAACAATATTACTGTAGTAGTAATACGTGCATTTATTAGTGTAGAATAATTATCGTAATAAATAATAATAATAATAACAAATACATTTATTGGAGTCAATTTTTTTTAGATGTTTCTGAACATCAACACACTTTATAAACTCTACAGGTAAAGACAGTAAACACAGTTTGCTGATTCCACATAAAAACTTAAATAAAATAAAAATTTCTCATTATTTGAAATATTTTAGGACATTACTTCAAAATGTGTAAAATTACTGTAACTGTGTAGAGTATTATTATTCTTCGTTTCTTATTCCCTGTTGATTCCCATGTTGGTGAATCCTGTCGCTTTCTAATGATTTTATTTGTAATAATTATTATTTATTCTCTGGTTTTTCTGGCTTCCTGGATGTAGTTCCTGATCCAGCCTGTAGGTGTCTCCAGAACCGTTTCATCTGATCCCTCAGTTCCTGAACCGCAGAAGAAAGACAGCAGGAAACGCTGCAGCAGCAACAGGCTGGATTCCTGCGGGGAGAAACGGAGAAACGGCTGGATCCCGGTGAATCTGCATGGACAAGGTGATCAGCTGCTTCCGGTGGAGACCGGAAGCTGTGACCAGGCTCATCTGCTTCCCCTGGGCAGGCGGAGGCTCCATCCACTACGCCCGCTGGGGGAACGTCCTGAACGGCTCCGTGGAGGGTAAAGCTCCTTCCTGCAGGACCAGCGCTGCACTTTGCACCGTTCAACATGTCGGAGAGCTGCTGCGGGTTTAACTTTAAGCCAGTTTGTGGATTTAAATACATCAAAATACATAATTAATCTCCTGCTCAAATATAAATCTACCAAAGACACAGAAACAGTTTCCTGTCAGCAGCAACATGTTTACAGAGGAACCAAAAATGACCTGAACTCACTAAGAGTAGCACAGATTCAACATGTTGTTATTCATGCAAAAGTAAAGAGAAGCCGTCCAAGAATTTACTGAAGAGTAAAAAAGTATTTGGTAAAACTCAAGTAGTGAGTAACTGATCAAATTATGACTCGTTTAACATTTTAAAATTACATAATCAGACAAACCAAAATGTTTTAATTATTGACCAAAATGACAATAATTTCTTTCTTTTTTATTCAATTGAAGGTTTACAAAACAACCGACCAAATCACCATTTTAAAATTTATACAGAAAAGTAATTTAGGGAAAGCTAACTGTGCTAAATGTTTTCAAAGTTAGCAAAACACTAAAGTACTAAAGGGCGAATTAGCTCCGCTATTAGCGGAAGTGTTCTGAGGCTTTATTTAAAATGTCTGCTTCCTTTGTGACGGGTCTAATGGAGTAACGGAGCGCTGTGGATCCGTTTGGCTCCAGTGTTCGCGGTGAAGCTGCCGGGCCGGGAGAACCGAGCCACAGAACCGTTCTTTGACAACATGCAGCAGATCGTGGATGAAGTCATCTCGGCTCTGCTGCCGCTGCTGAAGGAGAAACCGTTTGCTCTGTTTGGCCACAGGTGGGACATCTCACAGCCAGTGGAAGTGGTAATGTGGAGTAGTTCTGAGTAGTCAGTATGTTCCATCCAGCAGTCGAGGAATGGAGGAGTTTAAATAAACAACATAATGATCTGCTAATATCTCTCGGTTCTCTCAACAAACCACACTTTGACTTTTTTATAAATATTTTTTCAGCTTTGGAGCTCTCACCAGCTTTGCTGTTGCAGAAGATCTGAAGAAAGTTCACAACTTGGAGCCGGTCCACATGTTCCTGTCTGGAGCTTCAGCTCCACATGTGAGTTCATCATAATTCTCATGTTTGTAAAGGCTTTAGTTCCTGCAGGAACCAGAACCTCAGAGGTTCTGGTCTTGGTTGCTGATGGTTCTGGTTGCCATTGTTCTCTAAATGTTTACTGTGGTTCGAATATTTGACAAAAATCCTTTAATTAAACTTTATCTCAAGATACGAATGAGTTACACAGATAAAATAATAGTAAAAACTGAATAAAATGTATAATACAAGGATAAAACCAGACAATAAGTACTGCTGATTTTAGTGCGAACATATATTCAACCATGGCGGCCATTTTGAAAAATGTCCACCAGAAAAAGAAACATAAAATCAAGAAAATATTTTCAATATGTTGGCTATGATTTGATACCAAAAACATTCACCTAATTGGCAACTTTAGTGCAAAAGTTAATTTTCCGTGACAACCTTAGCAGCCATCTTGAAATATCAGAAACTTATCAGCAAATCTAATGTTTCTTGGATCTAATTATGTATGATTTAACACCATCTGCGATAAATGTTAGAAAATGTAGTTCAGATACGCATTTTACTTGACGACCATCTTGAAAATGGCTGCCATCATGAATTTTTAGTGCCCAATGTTATTTTTGTCATAAAGTCCCTGAAAACATTTGCACCAAGTTAGATTCTTGTATCCGAAACATTAAATTATTTCCTGCTCTCCATGAACTCGATGCTGTTTTACTCTTCTAGTCTGAAACTCGCCTTAAAGGTCCAAAACGAAGCGAGTTATCGGACGGCGAGTTCCTCCGGTGGTTGGCGTCCGTCGGGGGAACGCCGCCGGAGCTGCTGGCGAACCCTGACGTTGTGAGGCTCTTCCTGCCGGCCCTGAAGGCCGACCTGCGCGTTGCGGAGAAATACAGGTCTGTGCACAGATTCCAGTTCAGTCCAGACTCACGTTTCACTGAACCCATTCCCTTCCTTTAGGTGTTCAGAACCAGACGGTCCGGTTCTGTCCTGTCCCGTTACCTGTTTCGACGGAAAGGAGGACGTCCCTCACGACCTACAGGGTCAGTCCTGATGAAAACTAACCCCTTCACACCTGAAAAAATGTCATTTTTAGTTCCATTCTGCATTGAAATGAAGGAAACAAATACATTTTTACAAGCTTTTCAAGGAAGTCTGAGTTTATACTCATAAAAAACATAAAAAATGAATTGGGAGATTTAAAAAAAAGCTATAAAATGCTTACACATTCTTTTCTTTGCGCCTTGAACAGTCAAGTTTGAAAAAATCTAGATAAATAATAATTACTGGAAATACTTAAAATTATCCATTTGTCGGCGCTGATTTCCCTCATTTTGGGAGAACGGTGATTCTCCCAACTTGCATGTGAAGCTGATATTATCTACCTCAGCAAAGGTCTAAAAATCAGAGGACGGAGGTCTGACTGACAGACCGGCCCACCGGGTCAAGTCTGCATGTCTTCAGTCAACAATAGTCACCCTGCTGTTCGCTACTCAGCAACATTTCCTGGAAAAAAAATTGGTCTCAGCCAAAATCGGAATCAGCAGGTCAGACTTTTTAATGTTCGGTAATTGGTGCAGCCTTACTTAAACTTATACTGAGAGCAATTATATCAGGCTGACATGCGCTTGAATTTATATTTTCAATGGAGACACTTACTCCTCCCTTTCTTAAAGAAACATGATTGTTTCCATGTCTTTCCTGAGCAGCTTGGAGGAACGTCACATCTGGAGATTTCACCATCAGGATGTTCGACGGATCTCACTTCTACCTGAAGGATGCTGGGAATGAAAAGATCCTGCTGGACTTCATCACAAACACTCTGGAGGCTGCGGAAATGGATTATTTATGATGACTAACGTGGCTATTATATTGTCTGGTGTTAATTTTAAAATATTTGCAAGGAATTTTGTAATATTTGTGCTTATGTCTGAGATTAATAGTGACATTTTATTACTCGCCGTTTCGATCGCGATATAAACTTGACATCAAGTTTGTGAGTTAGCATCATTTAAACCTAATATTTTTGTGGAACATTTGCAATAAACCCAAGGTTATGGGTTAGCACCAGAAAAACTGAGATTGATTGATATAATTTTCCTTCTGGAGTCCAGAGGGCCACCTAGAAAGCTATGGAGGGCCAGATTTGGCCCCCAGGCCTTGAGTTTGACTCACATGCTTTACAACTTGCTTCCACCGTTCTCCTGAAAATGTCGGCACCCCCACCTACGTCCTTTAAAGAGGCGGTATCATGTAGTTTCCAGACATGGTGTCATTGCAGAGCACAATCAACTAACTACTTTAACTTCAGGTGTTATGAAAATGCTATATATGACTGAAAATAAATCTTAGTTCCTGATTTAACGCCTTGAAATTGGGCCTCTGTCTCTTCAAGAAGCTCCACCTCTTTCTTAAGCTCCGCCTCCAGGAAGTCGTCCCAACATGGCTCCTCTATTAACCCTTTAATGTTTTTACCAGCGTCGCTCTGAGCAGCAGCTGTTTGCTAATTGGTGCTGACTAGTCTGAAGGAGCTGAGTGGGGCTGCACCTCGAAGGCGGAACTAGGTCCACCAGGGCATTTTAATGTTGAATGGTTGCCATGGAGATTAAAAGATTTCTCAAACCTGCATGAAAGAATCAAAGTAACACTCCAGGTTTGCTGTTGATGAAGGAGAAACATCATGGCACAAAGTTTCTACATGATACTTTAACTTTCAGTACAAAACTCCCAGTATTGTTTATTTAAATATTTAGAACAGGAAAACCCAAAGATTCAATCGGTCGTTTACAGATCCCACTTCTGACACCAAATGTGATGAGGAAAAATATTAGAGTAATTAATCTAAAAGATGATGATTGTTTCAATACTTCTTTAAAGACTTTTCATGCTGAGAGATATGAAAGTTTGTGTGCATAATAATGAAGCGTGTTGGTTCTCACCTGCAGAGAACATTTATCCAGTTTAAAATAAACTCCACCAAAACGTTATTCACTTTTATTTCTAAAGGATACTTTCAATCACACACGGATTAAATTTAAAATGCTGTCCTCTGCATGTCTGTCTTTACAAACTGAAATAAATGTGTCTATCATACATGAGACGTTTTTACAGCAGTTTTATATTAAGCTCTCAGCAAAAAATAATCAAACAAACTGAAATTCAGATTATAGATTTGATTTTATGTCCCTCTAATTATAAACCCTCCTTAAAACCATAACTTCCTTTTTAAAGGTTTCTACGTCACATTCAGGGACAAGAAACTCCAAGAGCTGTTCAACCTCAAAACAGTTTCAGTTGAGTCGCTGATTCTCCGGTTGACATCCTGGCATTGATGCAAAGTCTGAAGTCATTTCCTGTTCCTGTGGCGGTGCTACAGGTGGTCATCGTCTCTGTGAGGTGGGGGCGGCGGTGTTGGCAGGTCCCGGTCCTGGACGGTCTCACCGGGTCGCGCGTTGGTTTGCAGGGAAGACAGGCGGTAACCAGGTGTCCTCACCTGGGCGCGCTCCGACGGCACCACCGGGTTCACCTCCCGCCCGGCGTCCACCAGCCAGGGGGGGATGTGCACCGGCGAGGAGAGGTCCAGGTCCGGCATGAAGGCGGGGTTCTCGATGCCAGCTGCAGGGGAAATGCAGAAACTGGATCAGAACTAGTTTACAACGTAAAGGAATGGATGGTGCCGATGATCTACCTCCGGCTCTGTAGTTGACTCTCATGGGGAAGGAAGTATCGTAGCCTGAAGCGCTGTCTCCTTCTGAGAACTCAAAATCTGAAAAACGTAACGCTGTTTTTAGGCAACATGAAGAAAAAGTATTTTACCTTTGAGTTTGAGTGAGAAACTCCTATCTTAGTGAGGAGAGACGGTGTCAACTGTGGCTANACTCGTCGCTATCTGTGGTGGACTCGTCGCTATCTGTGGTCCATTCGTCGCTATCTGTGGTCGACTCGTCGCTAGCTGTGGTCGACTCGTCGCTATCTGTGGTCCACTCGTCGCTAGCTGTGGTCGACTCGTCGCTATCTGTGGTCCATTCGTCGCTAGCTGTGGTCGACTCGTCGCTAGTTGAGCTTGATTTTTGTCACAGATTATCTGTCTCAAACTGATGGTTTCAACCGATACATAAAAAGATATTTTTTTTTATTAAAGTTACACACTGCAGCTTTAAGTCCTGCTGGCAGGTTAACCAGCAGCACCAAACCGATTAAACGTCTTCAGTTTCTTTCTGTCTCAGGTTGTATTTGGGTTTTCAGATCTCGGTACTTGAAATGTTAAACCTAAGAGCTGGTGGAGTTTGTTTCAGATGCTAACCTTCGTCCCCAGAATGGTACGGTTTATTCCTTCCGTTTGACATCTGCAATGGAAACAGAAAAGTTTTACTTTAAATGTTTATAAGTATACGCAGCAGAGGAGGCTCTTAAAGCATGTTTCTTGTTAAATCAAGCTGAGGGTTGGACCTTTGACTGCGGCTCTCTCTTTGAGTGCTTGGTTATGGTCTTCGGTGGCGCCACGCCCATCTTCCCAGACTTGAAGGACTCCAGGCGGCTCCTCATGGTTCTCTGGAAGATCTCCTGCACCTCGTTTTCATCCTGGTTGATGTCCAAGTGGCTGCGGCTGAAGCGGTACCGGTGCTGCGGGCCCGAAAGCATCAGAAATGAGGACGGCTTTGGTGTTTGGGGCATTTGAGCCGCAGCTCCGGCCTGCTGGACGGGCCTACCTGCTTCCGGCCTTTGTAGAGATGCTCGTCCAGCAGGTGGTGAGCGTTGATGCCCTCTGTTTCTCTGAGGCCTCTCATGTTCTGCTGGTGCATCTCCAAACTGACCGACGGCACCGGGTCTCTTCTGCAGGTACAAACAGGATCGTTATTATTTATGCTGCTTTACACGAGGAAAAAGAAAATTCTGTCAAGATCTGAGCAGTTTTGTTTCTTTCATTACCTTTTTATTAGTAGTAAGACGTAAATTTTCAGTCAAATTAACTGTAGGGTCTAAAATAATCAACATTTTCAACTCAGAAAACATTTTCTGCTGCTAAATTATTGAATAAATAGACATCTAAGCTCAACAACAAATATATTTATAATGTTTAATTTGTTATTCAAGTTTTTCAACGATCAATGGTTTATTATATTATTATTATGCAATTATTCTAGACATTCAGCTTTTCAGTGTTTCAGGAGCTTCTTTACAGATGTGGACGCTGATATTTACGACAGCCATCATAGATATTTTAAAAAATGGAGGAGGTAATTTCTTCCAAAATATTCAGAAGATTTGAGAATAATCTAAGAAATTTTCTAGAAAAAAACAAGGACATTTCTGAGTTTCAAAAGTTGAAAATTTGCAAGAAAAACTCAGATATTGAGATTAAGCTCAGAAATTTTCTCTGAAAAAAATTGAAATTTCTGAGCTTGACAAGTAAAACTGAAAACACATTTCTGCACCTAACAGTCACTGATCTTCAGAGACTCATCTAGAGCATTAGGAGACCCGAGGAACATCTGGAGGTTTGGAAGGAAAACCTGAAGGAAGCATTTGGAGTCGTTCCCTCACCTCATCGCTGAAGCTCCGCCCTGATCATTGGCCACATCCATGATGTCTGGCATCGCCTCTTCGTAGTCTTCCCCAAACTTCTTCTTGAAGTCAACAAACGCGCTTTCGTTGCGGATGAAGTCCAGTGAGCCTCTGCGCTCACCCTGAAATAAAACGAGAGCGGGATGATGTTTCACCACCTGCAGCCTCCTGGCGGACAACTGCGCCTGTCAGACAGCGGCGGATCGGCGGACAGCGGCGGATCGGCGCCCGTCAGACAGCAGAGGCGCACGGCAGACAGAGGGACGTCCTCACCTCTTTCACGTACTCCATCGCGTCCTGCAGGTTCAGCTGGTGGAAGACGTTGTAGAGACGGTCCTGCTTCTTCCTCGCAGACGGCTTCAGTAACAGCCTCGACATCCACTTTTCCTCGAAGTTCCTCCACCTTCAAACGAGAATCCACTGTAACTCCTGAGGCTAATGATGGTTTTAAAACAAATCCGTCTCCTGTACTTACTTATTCCTCATGTAGTTGTCCCCTATTTGTCCTGAAATGTCCTCAATAGCAATCAGCATGTGTTCAAACACCTGAAGCAAGACAAATAACAGACTTTGCAGCATCTCAATCAGAGATCTTCAATGTGGGGCTTGTGAGATTTCTGATTGGACATTTTTTGAATATTCTTTTTAAATTTCAAAGTTATAATTAAATATACATGAACATAATTCCAGCATGTAACAAATTACTAAAATTAAATGCGACACACATTGTTTTGTTTTATTGATAATTTAACACACTTCAACAGAATTAAAAGGGCTGGAGCTATATTGAATTGAGGCGTAATACCCACTTACACCACAGGGTGGCAGTGCTTCCCGCGCATTTCCCCTGCTTTGCGCTCACAGTTGAATGAAGAAGGGCGTTAAAAGTAAACAGCCTCCGTCTTATTTTAGTTTAGCTACAGGTTTATAACATCCACCAAGAACATGGATATAATTCCCAAAACGTTTATGAACATATAAAACGTGTTATTTCATTAAATGGTCTTATGTTGACTATGTTTTTAGGAGAGAAATAACTGTTCTACTAGGTTAGCATTTCGGCGCTAGCTGCTATGCTAGCTGCTATGCTAGCTTAGCGACATATGTTTGTGTTGTTGTGGGTCCCAGGTTGAAAAATGTCGAACTCAGATAGTTTCATTTAGATATTTACCTTGTTCTGTACTTTTTCTATGAGTGTGAGCTCAGACATTGCAGCTAGCTTCACTTTCAGCCACTGAACCAAAGGTTTCATTGTAATTCCCTGCAAGTCAGAAATAAACAAAACAGCATGACAATCAAGGCAACACAAGGTGTTTAGAGATTAATTAATAACATATTTCTAAACTATTATTAGCCCTCTATAACGGGAGCCTTATTGTAAAGTGGTACCCATTTTTGTAAAGCAAATTATCATTTTTGTGCTTGCATTTTTCCCCCCACAAAATAAATGATAAAGGCTGGATTTCCCTTAATTTTTAGTGTGAGGTCAAACTGCTGCGATAACATAGAAATGTATTGTTTTAATATCTATTTAGCACTTTTTAAAATCCTTGTTGGAGAATTACTTCCTGTTTTATAAGAACTTCCTGTTGCTGACTGGATGGATCAGATGCATGATGGAGTAGATACAGAAAGTTGTGTTTATGTATTTTTGGAGCAGAGAACATGAAAGTGTCTGAATAAGTGATGGTTTGAAGGGACTGTCATGTGACGTTCACCTGGAGAATCACGGTGAAGTAGACGACGAGGAGAGTCGTGCACACCATCAGGTTCTTCTCCTTTATGTTCGCCTCATTCAGATTCACTGCAAGGCCATAAGCCACGGCCCCTCGCAGGCCACCGTAGCCCATAATTATCTGTTCAACAAAAGTTATCGGGACGAGTCGGTATCTGTTCAGGATCCAGGAGAGGAAAAATACACCTGAAACATAAGCAGGAAGGGTCAGGTCCGTGACTGGTTGTTTTGCCTGTCAGACACAACAACGAAGGCCGGAAACTCTCACCCATGAATCTGTAGATGAGGATGAAGAACAGCGTGAGGAGGATGAAGCCCGTGTTCCAGACCCAGATGGTCTTATCGATGGCGGAGATGCCAAGGAAGACGAAGATGATGGTTTCCGAGCCGTTGGCGAAGACCTTCATGGCATAACGGACTGTTTGGATGGAGTTTTCGTCCATGTTGGCGTTCATGTACTTCTGACAGCAAACGCCGCAGAAAACAATCCTTGAGAACAAAAACAAAAACTCCTTAGCTTCACATCCATGGTGCTGATTTTGGCCAGATTTGATCTATAAAACAGATTTCTCACGAGAGGATGGACGACAGCGACAGCATCTCGGCGGTGAGGTAGGCCAAGTATCCCAGGACGAAGATGAAGCCCGGCTCAATGATCTGGATGTTCTTGGTGCATCTGCTCAAAAGAGACATCAGCAGGCCGAACACAAAGCCCAACAGGGAACCGCCGAACGCCACAACAAAGAAGGAAACTGTTGAGAAAAATAGAAGAGATTCAGGTTATCCAAATTCACCAGATCAGATTGTTCCCAGATAAAAGCTCATTAAATGTCTCACTTATTCCCTTGACGATCTCCTTAGCATCGATTGCACCTCCTCCAAGAGTCACGAACGCATCGAAGACGTTGAAAAGCACCTAAAAGGCGGGAAACAACGAGTGAATGTTGGTTTAAAGTCTGGGTGCTCGGATGAAGTACAGAAAAAAAGAGGCTTAAGCCGTGTACACACTCTGTGTCGTCAAAAAACACATATCTCCACTACAATGTTTTAAAAAAATAATATGCAAAAAAAACTCAAAGATTTTGAGAGTAATCGCTGAATATTTTGAAAAAAACCCCAAAAACTTGGAAATGAACCGTACACTTTTAAATTTTTTTTCTAGAATATAATAATTCCAAAATTTCAAAGTTTTTCCTTGCAAATTTATTTTTACTTGTGAAACTCAAAATCTGTCAGGTTTTTACTTGAAAATTTTAGACTTTGGGAGCCCAGAAATGTTCAGTTTCTTTCTATACATTTTTCTAAGATTAATTTCAAACTTTCTAGCAAATTTTTGACTTTTGGAGCTCAGAAATTTTCACATTTTTTCTAGAAAATTTCTGAGATTAATCTCAAAATTAATGGGGAAATTTATTCTGTTTTTTTCTAACTTTTTTTTCCATCTACACGAATACACACAAATCTGTCCCTGAGTGTTGCTTTAATCATGGCAAACCCATAGGGGGCAGTGTAGTGCAAAGCTAAACCCTGTCAGCCAATCAGAATCCTTCAAAACAACCCACACTTCAGAGCAAGTATGTGGTTATATATATTATTTCTTGTAGACTGTAATTTTTCCTCAAATCTCCACTTCATTCAGAGGTCTTTTAGTGACATGAAGCAACGTTTGCATATGGTTTAAAAATAAAATCCATAAAGATGCTTTAGTTTTTGCAGCAGCTACGTGTGGACATGTACGAACCACCGTAACGCCGTCGTTGAGCAGCGACTCTCCGAACACCAGGATGAAGAGCACCTCGTTGACGTGAACCTGCTCAAACACGGCGATGACGGCGACAGGGTCGACGGCGGCCATCAGGCTTCCGTACAGCAGGTACTGCAGCAGCCCGATTTCAATGTTGCCTGCAAGACAAGAGTCAGGGAAAAATCACATGAAAATTATCCATTTAAAATGAGACTTTTCCTCAAATCGTATTTAGTTATTTTATAAGAGTTTTATTTTTTTTTTCACATAATTTTTGTTTTGGTAGAATTTTAAAAAATAGTTTTCTTGAAGATGTTACTGAGAACTTCACATTCTAATGTGAACTTTCTTGTGCTAGTTTTCATAACATTTCAAATTATAAAACAAATGCATAAACGTAATTATTTGCTTTTTTTGTTGTCATTTTAAAATTCAAAATCTGAAATCCACATTTTATCAAATGTTTGGCCACAAAAATAAAAAAGCATAGATTTTATTTTGCATTTTAAAGCAAAAGTCAACAAGAACAGTCTACTTTTGTTTTTCATCTATTCTTTGATTTGAAAATACCTGCGCAGGTAAGCCGTAATTAACCCATGTACCAGCTGAGCCAATAGAAACTCTAGTTACCCATGGCCCCGCCCTGGTGGCATCCCCACAGCGACACCCCCAACGTGGCGGCGTTCCAGCACGTGCCGATGATGGCGTGAACCAAGATGGCGCCCAGGTTGGTGAAGAAGAGCTTGTTGGGCATGCTGTAGCCGGTGTCCAGGATGATCTGCGGCAGCAGGAAAAAGAAGAAGACTCTCGGGGTGAGCTTGAAGGTCTGGGCCAGGTCCGCGCCCCAGATCATCCCGCCCAGGATGAAGCCGAAGCAGATGAGCAGCGCGCTCTCCGGGATGTAGTTGGTGACACTGTGGTTGGCCTCGATGACTGGAGGGAAACAGGTCAGTCACCAATACATCAATACATCACTTTACATCGTCTTTGTTTAGTTATTCTGAACAGAAATCAGCAGCACAGCAGGCTGTTCTTCTTTTAAGACGGTTGCCAAGCAACGTAAAGATGTGCATTACTGCCATCTAGTGGAATGGAGGATGGGTCAGGATGCTAAATATGCATTACATTTTTAAACTAAATTAATAAAAGAAACAACAGAAACATAAAACCATGGCACCTGTGTTTCACCTGAACTCTAAGGTGGAATATTTTGGCCAGTAGGAGGGAAAAAAAGACATTTATAATTAAAAACTGAGAAATATTTAGATTAATCTCTGAGCTTGAAAAGTCAGAAATTTACAAAAAAAAATTTTTACTTTTGAGTTTAATCTCACAAACTTTTGAAAAAGAAACATGGAACTTTTTGAGTTTTAAAGGTCAAAAACTGGCTAGAAAAAACTTTTAAAATTTTTTTATGATTAAACTCAAAGCTTCAGGAAATTTGTTTTGTGGAATTTTCTGTAATTTATCTCAATTTCTAAGTTTTTTTGTAGCAAATTTTTGACTTTACAAAGTCAGAATTTCAGTTTTTTTCTTGTCAAATCAAATGTTCGAGCTGTTTAGATTGAAGCTAAGCTAAACACTTAGCTTCCTGTGAATCACCAGTTTAAAAACAAACATTTGGAGCAAACAAACAGACAAATGGAGAGTTACAAAATAAGAAAGTATTATGCTGTAACTCTGTTACGGTACTATTTGATTTATTTCTGCTCAGTTTAGTTTAAGGAGGAGCTGAGAGATGAACCGTCTTCAACATGCAGCATGTCGCCCCCAGGCAGCTGGGAAATTTCTGACCAATTAAACATTCTTTGCATATTTAAACACACCAACATGACAAATTGATCAAATGATGTATAAAATAATGTTTCATTCAATAATTAACAGATTCAGTGTGGGAAAAAAGTAAATGTTAAAAGTTCTGCATTTTATGCAAAATAACTGTGTTTGTCAAGCCGTCTCTTTTACTCAAACTTTTATAAAGATGTGAAATACAGAAACTTTCTGATTCCTGAGGCAGGAATTTCAGATGAAAAGTTACCAGCAGGAGCGTTTTGGACAGAAATAAGTTTGTTCTGTAACTGAACCGTTTATGAACGAGTCTTGTCAGGTTGCAAATCATCGACTGTTGGTCTGAGACGCATCAATTTGTTCAGATTTATGATTAACCTGCCAGAGGACGAATGAAACCATTCAACGTTTCCCTTTGCAAAATATTATTTCACCCCACCAGGTGTGACTGAAGCTTTCTTTTTTAAAAAAAGAACAAGTCTGAGTATTATAAAATAAATACAACTAGTTTAAAAAAAGGTGTAAAAGACAAAACTTTAAGACCTTCAGGAAGCCTGGAGACTATTGATCAGAGGAGTTTGGAAAGGAAAGATATGAGGGATAAATGGAGGAATGTCTATTCTGTCTTTTAAAAGCATTTTTATTTAATATTTAATGGAAACAATGTTTCTAAAACAGAAATTATTTTTTTTATTTGTTATATTTATGTTGGATTGTTTATGAGAGAGCAAAATAAATGAAAAATATTCTTGTTTCTGTTGATAAAGTAACATTTCAGACCCTTCACTTACGGAGTTTGCCAAAGAAGCACACCACTACCCACAATGCAATGAGGTAGGGGGACTCCACATGCTGCCATTTAAAGGAGACGATGGGGATCCCGGTGGCGTTGTGGCTGCCGCCGTGATCCTGATGGGATTCCTGCGGCGCCGCAAACGAGATGCAGCAGAGCAGCAAAACCAGGATCATCATCGGGACGAATCAGACCTGCAGGAAGCGCTCTCCTGTCCTCACCTGCGTCCTCATTCCTGAAGCGTCGCGCGCTCAGGAGCGTTCCCGACCCGGACCGCAGCCTTTTGTAGCGGAACCAGCGGTGGGCGTGACGGACCGCTCTGGTTACTCAGTCATTCCTCGCTCCTTCGCTCTGTTTGTTCTTTCCGGTCCCAAACAGATTTTTCATTTTACAGAGTTTTGTATGATGGAGCAGAGGTCAGAGGTCACTGGTTTGGAGCTGGACGGATGCCCGTTCTGGAGGTTTTTACGTCGTCTTCGCCTCAGTAATGATTGACCTTCATGTTTCTCAATCTTGGCTAAAGACTCTCCGGATGTAAGTGAAATAATTGAGTCGTCTTCACAGAACAAACTGCAGATATTTCCATTTTAATTCCTTCTGCTGTACTTTATTCAGATTGTTATCAAATAAACCAGAACTATTTAAGTTTTAACTTCAGTATTTTTGGTCTAGTTTCTAGTACAAATGTCTTTACATTTAGAATAAAACAAAACTGACTTATAAATACATTTTCAAGAGGAAATAGAATATTTTTTAAAGCAAATAATTCCTGAATATTATAAAAAGTACTAGTTGCATTGGCAGGTTGTATCTCTTTTAACTAAACATTTTCCCATGTTTATAAGTGAAATAATCTGGCTGTGAACTGACACGTTTTCATCTAAAAAGTACTTTTGTTTGACTGGGTTTGTTGCGGTACCAGCTGGCTGACCCGGTTTGTTCTGTTTGGACCAACAGAGCCGTTCTGTTGGAGCAGAACAAAGAGCAACGCTCTCACCAGACAGACAGGATTTGTTCTCACGCTGGATGGAAGAACCTCTCAGAACCAGAACGACCTTTGAGTCGACGCTCCTGGAGTCGGTAGTTCTGTTGGACCCGGCTCAATATCAACACAGGTGTGGACTATCAGTTAAAAATCATAAATCAATATTAAACTGTACAGTTAAAACAGAAATCACTCAGATTCTGAAGATATAGTAAGAAACTTTAAAAGAACCATAGATGGATGGATTTGTGACCCAAACTGGTCAGTTTTTAGTCTTTGTTCCTAATTAAATCATATTTTTCCCAGAAGATGGAAAAGTTGACAGTCTGAACATTTTGTAATGCAGGTAACATGTTAACTACTCATAAGTAGTTGACAGAACCTCGTTAAAATGCTGAGCGATTTATCAGACGCTGCATCCAGGCGGTTCTTCTTCTGGTCTTAATGTTTAAAGACACATTTTACTCATTATTCTCTATGGTTTTATAGGAAAACGTAAAACATCATGTAAAGTTGGAACGCCGGGAGCAAAAACAAACAACAAACCCGACGGGTTAACCAGTAACTCCAGACTGGAAGGCCTGAATCCCAGAATAAAGTCACTGGAAGACGGAGGAAGGGGAAGTTAACGAGTCGGACTCGTAAATGTTTGAACACGTAGAAATTTGGTTTATAGAGCAAAACATAAAAACCACGACGGAATCAGGTTTCTGCACTGCAAAAACACAAAATCTTACCACGTTTGGTCTGGTTTGTAGTGCAGATCTGTTAAAATAAGACAAAAGTCACTTTTCAGCAGGATGGATGAGCTTGTTCTGAATCAATAATTCCTTAATACCAATAAAAAAAAGTGCAGATTATTCCAGTTACAACATAGAAAAATGCCTTGTTATAATTAAAACTTTTTCATCAACATTAAGGAATAATTTACTTTAAACAAGCTCCTGTTTCTTGTTGACAAGTTGCTTGTTAGTTTTGGTCTGATTTTAGGAGTTCTATTTCACTAGAAACAACCAAAAATGACTTGTTAAGATTTTGTGTTTTTGCAGTGCAGAGCTCTGACTCTTCCTTTCACCCCAGACTGGCGTTAAATTTTGTTCATACAGTAAAAACTGGTAAATAAACTGATATTTAATCAACATTTATGCTTTTATGTGTAAATAAGACGTCCCTGCAGCTCCTCAGAGTACAGTAACACTCAGAGCTCCTCTGTTTCACCTCTGCGGCTGTTATGCAATGATTGAAAGCCTAGTTAAAGGCCAGCCACTGTTCTGCAGCTTATTAGTTAATAAAACGTAAAAGGCGTTCATGCTCAGCGGCGCGGATCGCACTCGGATGATTTACAGCATTTAAATCACATAAAATCAACATGAGGCGTCATGCGGGGGCTTCATCACCGCCCGCCGACACAGGCTGGGACCTCTGACACCTAACGAGCAGTCAGTATGCTACCTGCAGGAGACGCCTCCAGTTCAGAAAAACAGAAGCCAGTTTCCACTCAGAGGGGAGTTTAAATGAGATCACAGTCCTAACAGTCATGTTTCTAAATAACTGAGGAACCTGGAGGTCCGCAGGGAGACACACACACACACACACACACACTATGCAAGGCAACTACTCCACTAATTAACCAAAAAAAAATTACAATTAAATATTTTCTAGTTTAATTTCATCAGCATTCTTGTTGTCATGAAGACAAAAGTGACAATAATTCATATTTCAGTCTGGGTTCGGTTTGAATGTGAACGCCAAGCGGACCAGAGACCGCTCCAAAAGCAGGAAGTGGACTACAGCGCAGGGCATTCTGGGTAAATATAACCAAAGCTAACATGTTAGCCTAGCGCTAGCAGCAGAAATGGCTCCTGGTCTTTAGACTAAAGAGAAATCCTCCAACACTAAAATCTGATCCTCCATCTTGTTTCCATCTGGTGAAGAAGGAAGTTGCTCT
>CAEGAG010196723.1:0-11836 GCA_903067065.1 Brachyrhaphis terrabensis
ATGAACAGGAAGTTCTGACTTTTGACTGGAACATGGAAGATAATTAAATCATCCAGGTCCAGGAGGAGGAACTGGGCTGGGATTTCAGACGGAGTCAGAATATAAAGGCTGAAGTTCAGCTGAGAAGCAGAAGGAGATTGATCTGTGATTGATTCAACGATTGATTCACATCGACATCAGAGGTGAGAGGAAACTTTTACAAATCCAACATGAAATTAAAGAACGTTATAACATCTGTAAGATTGGATGAAGCTGAAGAGATGATGGTAATATTTCTTCAGTTTAACTTAATAGAAGCAGTTTTAAATGTGTCAACATCTATCTATTTATCTATCTATCTGTAAAAAATGTCTTTAATTTACTGAATTTATACTGTAAATTCTGCCAACCACAGTGTAAATTAGAGACATTTTTTACAGTGTGTATATTTCTCATTATCTTTAATATATTTCCATAAATTTAGTGTTTGGTAGAAATTCATGTCTATTTCATGGATGATGTGATTCATCATCATTTCTCATGTTACAGTTTTATTTATATTAAACTTAAATTCTTTCATATTTTAAAACAGTTTCAGTAATGTTGTTTATGATAAACTTTTAACTGTAAGACTTTTTTTTTTATTTTTTGTTGGTAGAATGATTAATGACCTTTAACCTTTTTTTTTTTTTTTTTAACATTATTGATCTTTTCAAATTACATTAAAATTATTTTGCTTTTTATTTCTATCCATCCATCCATTTTCTTACACCCTTGTCCCTAGTGGGGTCAGGAGGTGCTGGTGCCTCTCCAGCTACGTTCTGGGCGAGAGGCGGGGTCACCTGGACAGGTAGCCAGTCTGTCGCAGATTTTTATTTATACTTGAGTCTTATTAATATAATTTACCATTACTGTAACTGAATGGAGAACAAACATGTTTTAATTAAAACAGAATAGAATCTAAAATATCTAAAATATTTGTATTATTTATTATTTTATTCTTAAAATACTGGAATTTTAACAGAACTTTATATTTTCTGACATTATTTTTAAATATTAATCAAATGTTCTGATCAGTTATTCAAGACTTGAGTCGATTTTAAACAATAAAGTTTTACTTTAACTTGAATAAAAAATAAAGTTACTCTTTATTTACACCTCTACATTTATCCAAACATGTTTGATATAAATGTTGTGTTTTCCAGCAGCTCTTCATCTTCATCATCACTTCCTCCCAGTAGAACCAGTCTGAGCTGATCCACATCAAACCAGTTTGTTCCTGAGGAAACAGAGATTGTTGGGATTTCAGAGTCGGAGACCCAGAGGTCAGAGCTTCCTCCATCCTGAAGGTCAAAGGTCAGAAGTTGAGGATCCAGGAGGTTCAAACTGTAAATATTGAATATTTATCAGATTTTATATCAAACTGCAGGCAGATTTAATCTGATATCATCTTTAGCAGGAAGTTGGTTTAATATCTGAGTGTTTCTGTGTCTTTAAGGAAAAACAGAGAGAGGACAGAGAAGGTCGTCACCATGGGAAGTTTACCTCATGAAAACAACACATCATCTCCAACTCCCTCACCTGTATCACCGGAGGAAAACGCTGAACATGAAAAATTATCAGTGGCTCTGCTGAACATTAATGGTCTGAGAAACAAAACTCATGAAGTTAAACACATTATTGTTCATCATAAGGTTCATGTTGTGGCTCTGTGTGAAACTAAACTGGATGCATCAGTTAAAGGCAGCAGAGTTTATATTCCAGGGTTCAGGATGTGGAGGAGAGACAGAAACAGCCGTGGAGGAGGAGTCGCTCTGTATGTTCAGGATCATATTAAAACTAAACAAAGATCAGATCTGATGGAGACTGAAGCTGAGATCATTTGGGTTGAGATGAAGCTTCCTGACAGTCGACCAGTTTTACTGGGATGTTGTTACAGACGTCCAAAGAATCAAAAACATTTGAGTAAAATCTATGAGACAATGGATCTGGTGTTAAAGGAGAGGAAGGAGAAAGACATTCTGCTGATGGGCGACTTTAACACTGACTGGGATTTAGATCCTGAGAAGAATGTTGCTGAATATGTTTCATCTAAATGGGGATTACCTCAGATTGTTCAGGATAAAACCAGGATTACCAAGAAATCCTCGTCATGCATTGATCTGATTTATACAGATATACCAGTGGATTCTGGTATAAAACCAAAATCCATTGCAAAAGGCTGCAGTGACCATAACCTTGTTACTGTAAAGCTCAGTAGAAATGTTCCTCAGAAGATCAGAAGCTTTAACAAGATTGATAAGACATATTTGAAAATTATAGAAGAGACTCAGTGGACCAATGAATCTGATCCTCAAAAAGTTCTTAAGTTCACTGATACTTTTCTCTCAGTAGAAATTAATCATTTAAACAATGAAGATATTTGTGATTTACTGAATTTGTATTATGAAATGCAGGATTTAATATTTAAAAGAGATCAATCAAAACATCTCAAACAAGAGAAATTAAAAAAGGAACCTGGCAATAATTCAGCTAAAGGCAATGGAGAAAAATGTTTTGAATGTAAACCAAAGACAAAGACAAAACCAAAACAGGAATGTGAAAATTGTAAGAGACTTACACAACTTTGTAAAATCATAGAAAAAAAAAGAGAAGAAACGTTTCATGAAGCAACGGAAAATAGCTGTGGATTCTAGTAAAATGCTGAAGAAATGTGAAAAGTAATTTTGGAGAAAGTTTACCTTCTCATGTGATCAACATAACGCAGGAGGGAGATGTAGCCTCAGACTTATATTATCTCAAAGAAAAGGTAGTTGATGATTTACCAGTCCAGACAGAGACTGACAAGGCAGGCAAATTTGTTTTTTGTCCCAACCAAACATCAAATGGTTGGTTGAAATCTCTCCTTAGAACTGCCATGGAAGATGCTGATATCCCTGAAATAGATGCTGAACTGTTGAACGGTTCAGCTGGTTCCATCTCTGGTCCGATCCGTCACATCCTGAACCTCTGCCTGGAGGAAAGTGTGTTTCCTTCTGAGCTCAAACAGTTTCAGTTAATCCCATTTTCAACCCAAAAAACTGACCAAGTTCAGGGAGACCATAAGTCTTCACAGTGTCCATGTTATGATAGGTTTTATATTTGATATCATTCTCTATAAACAGGTAAAAAAATACTTTATTGATGGGGAACTGATAGCTTCAGAGTCAATTGATGATCAAATCAAGAACCTAGAAACTGATTGGTGCGGAGCAACAAAGTCAGGAAAAACAGTTTCATGTTTGTTCCTGGACTTCAGTTCTTCATTTGACTCCATCAGTCATGATGTTCTGATAACAAAACTGCTAAACTCTGGTTTCTCAGATTCGGCTCTTAAACTGATAAAAAGTTTTCTTTCCTACCGTGAAGGTTCCTGTGGTTTACCCAGAGGAAGCTTCTTCGCTCGACTCCTCTTCACCGTCTTTATTAATGATTTAAAGACAGATTTAAATCCATTTTCTGCTGTTATCTGCCAAAATCACATGATTATTTACACAAAACATAAAGACCCCGAGACGTCAAAGAAACAGCTGGAAGCTAATTTACAATCTGTGAAGCAATGGGCCAAAAGTCACACAATTCTCTTTCAAATAAGACGTTTTAAAATAACCAGAGTCACAAATACAACTTCTGATTTTAAATGCCTTCGGTCTTTGTTGGTCTTTAGTCAGTTTAATGTAAATCAGGTTCAGCTATTGAGGAACGTTACGGAAAGTCGTTCTCTCCCGTCAAGACAGGAAAAGTTTAAAAAAAATCTTTAAAACATACAAGAAAAGTTTTGGTAGTATGAGAATTTGTAAAGCTGAAGACGACATAAATTCTGCTCTAATCTCACTGGTGCCGCTGTAGTTTGAGTTCATGACAAATTAATTTGTGAAGCAGAACATTTAAAAAGACAAAGGTCGACCAAAATGCTTCACATTTTATCTAGAGATAATCACAGTTAATAATTAAAACTCAACACAGACAAGTTAAAAAACATCAAATATTTGTGGTTTCATCTTGTCCTGTAGAAATGATTTCAGTCTTTACAGATATTTCTGATCATCTGATCAGATATTTAGATTTTCAGAAACGTTTTTATGCTGCAGTAAAGTTTGATCATCTCCACATGTTTATATGAACATCCAGCAGAAACAGCCTGACTGTATTCATGTCAAAACATTTTTGATTTTATTCTTTAATCTTCAGTTCTTTATTTTATTTACTTGTAAATGTGCAGAAAACAAATCCTGAATGTTTCTTTATTGATGAATTTAATAAAATCTTTATGTTTCTGTGCTGCTGAGGATGAATAAAAATCCACTGGATGCATTTTATTATCAATTATTATTATAATCTTAACATAATTTTAAATGTCTTGACATTTTTTATTTTCTGTTTTATCATGCCAGTCATAGAAAAATTAATAATTTGAAATGTTCAAGTTATTGTCGCTTCATTTCATTTATTTTTGGCAGAGATTAATATTTTTATATTTTCTTATGGAATCATATCCTGATGTTTAATGTTTCCCAGAGAAACCAGAGAAGCACAGAATCTCTCCTGCTCCTGTTTTAATCATCAATTCAAATGTTTAGGAACATTTTTAATGATGACAAATTGTATTAACTGTAAGGAAATGTTTTTAAATCATAATTTAAAGCATCTCTTGTGTCTCGTGTTTTATTTTTTCCAGATTTTATCAGAATCAGTTCAGTTTCATACAGAATTACTAAAAGCAGAAGTTGATCAGAGTGTTAATCCATCAGTCGGCCGTTCCACTGTCTGCTCAGACTTTGTTCATCTCTTATATTTAGTTTCAATTTTCATAAACCAGTTTGGATCAGATGTTTCCCTGGAGAAAAACAAAGATGCAGAGTCTCATCCTGATTTTTTTCCCTTTTATTTTCTCATTAAACCAATGAGTTTGTGACAAGATTTAACCAGGAAGAAGCTAAAAGTATTACTGGAGTAATAGTAGAAATATCTCAACATGTTTAATTCAAGTAAAAGTAAAAACTATTTGGAACAAAGTACTGAGTTACTGATCAAATTATCAATAATTTAATATTTATAAATTGCATCATCAGATGGACCAAATGGAAAGTTAAATGGACATTTCTTTATTTTTTAAGGACCAAAATGACAATAATTCATAGAAGTAATAAAAAAAAGATAAAATCAGGCACATCTACATGTTCCTAAATCAGTTTCTTTAGATAAAAAAATTAATGAAACTTTGACAAAAACTGCAGGTGTGTAGTAAAAATACTCCTAAAAGTAAACATTTCCAAGAAGTTACTCCAGTAACTGTAACTAGTTCCTTCCTCTCTGTCTGAGAGCAGGAAGCTACACAATGATGTTGCTCAACAAGTTTATGACTAAAGGAGGAGACGGAAAATCTGAGTAACGGGACGGAACCACAGAAGAAGAACGATGGTTTAATCCAGATTTAACTGGAAAAACAGAAAAAGGTTCAGAAAGAAATAGTTGTGTTTGGATGCTGAGTGGCTGAAACAGAGCAGAGAAGTTCTTCATGGTCTGACCCGACTCTCTGCTGGTTCTGATGGGAAAAGGTTCAACAGACCCGGTGGATCCAGATCCTTCAAACAGACAGCTGGTTCTGGTTCTGGTCCAGATGTGAGGTAGGATAACCCAGAGAAAATGACATTTATTCTGCTTGGATTCATTCTGGTCTGGATTACAACTTTCTAGTTTTTCTTGTTTTATTGCAGTGAAGTTATGATTTATTATTACAGCATAATAAAACATTATTATGATAATAATGTTAAGATATTGTTTTATTTTCATACTAAGTTTTTATCACTTTAAACCTTATTGCTGAAATGTAACATTTTACTTCGACCTGTTCATGTTTCCCTCCTTTGCTCAAATTGAAGACCAGATTATCTAACAGATTATCTTCAGTTCCTCACATGAACAGATTAACAAAGAAACTTTATCTTCAAATTTAAACTAATCCAAATATAACCACCACGATTCTCACAGATGTTTTTAATTCTAGCAGAGTTACATGATTCTTTTGGTATGATTGTAAAACCACAGTAACTCCACCTCTAGATGACTTAAAGAGAGACGAGAAAAGAAAAAGTTTCTATAAATGAAGGAGGAAAAGAGAGAAGAAGATGTTTATTAATAAACTTGAGACGATCAGCCAGCAGTTCAGACTGATCATCAGCTAGCAGAACAGAAACTGAACCAAACTGATGACGTAAGTGATGGAAACCAAAGTTAAAGTCAAACTGGGTGAATAAAGTTGATTCTGAACCAAAATGCTCATTTATTTTGTTTCTGTTACGAATCTGCACAAAACTTTGATATTTTACTAAAGATGAAAAACACACTTTAGTAATTATGCTGCTTTCATTAAAAACAATAAGCTTAGTAATTAAAAAACATAAATGACTTATGTCACTTCCTGTCGTTTCTGCCAGCAGTAACATCCTGTTGTTCATGAGACTCAAACCTAGAAAAAAGTTTTTCCATTACATTTTTGAAAAACACTAAAAAACCACGTCTGCCCAGCTGCAAGACTTTATATTGAAAAACAGGAATCTTTTCTAAATCGGTATGTTCCCTTTTGGCAAATTTCTTTTTCAAAACCTCAAACTTTATGTTACTGGGAATGAAACTGGTGTCAAAATAATCTGATCTGCTGTGGAAAGAGAAAAAGTCTCTTGAATCAGGATCAATATTCAGAGCTCAGGTGGATGTGATCACAGCAGCTTCAGTTCATTTGTGGTTTCTGACTGTAAACATCCTGAATGAGTGAAGCGATGAGTCGGCGCTCGTTAGTCACAGGAAGCAGAACCAGTTTGAAAGCATCACTTCCTGTCCTTCATCATTTCATGTAAGAAACGATTCAGCAGCAAAAACTCAAAACAGAGAAACAACAAGCTGAGTTCTTCTGACCGGCTGACTTTCATTTAATCAATAACTGAAAGACTTGTTGAAAATATTCAGTCGTCATGGAAACCACTGGAGAGTTGGTCGGACTCTCTGGTCCAGAACTCAACTGGTTCCAGTCTGACATGAAGAACTGGGATTTTGTGTTTCAATAGGAAACTTGTGATGGACGTTCTAATGTGGGGAACCTCAAGGTTCAGTCCTAGGATTCCTCTTCTTTAATAGCTAGTTAACAGTCATTTATCTAGCAGAACATTTCCAGACCAGAGACTAAAGTCTGAGATCAGAGAAACTGATCCAGGTTTTGATTCCTGCAGCAGGTCTGAACCGACGGTCCAGAGTTCAGCTGGACTTCAGTTTGATCACTTTGAACGACTTTACTGCTGAAATGTTCTACAATTATAAACCTGACTGACAATTAAACATCAAATCAAACTTTTTATGAAGAGTTTTAATGATCCTGTTGATGATAAAACATTTTAATTTAAGGTTCTGATGGACCGATCCGATGTTTTCTGTTGTTAGAAACATTAAGGTTCTTTATTCATGTTCTCATTCAGTTTGATGCTCAAATCGGTTTTATTATTGATTTTTTCTCTGTTTGTGATTTAATCTAGTTAAAATACTGTTAAACAAACAGATGTTGGATGTTTGCTATAAATGTTGTGTTTTCCAGAAGCTCTTCATCCTGATCTTCATCATCAAGTCCTTCATCCTGCAGGAGGATCTGCAGCGTCTCTTCCGACTATAAAGGTTTTTATTGAAGAGATTTTAACCACTTTACTAGATTTAGTAGGATGTTGGTTTAAAATCTGAATCTTTGTGTCTTTAAAGGTCCAAAGCTGCTTTTAGAGGACGACATCTACACTCATCACCATGGCAACTGAAACAGCAGAAGGAGACAGAGATCAGTTAATTTTAGGTTATTTGTTTGTAAATGGTCTTAGAACAAAAGTTGGTGATATTGGAGTCTTGCTTGAAAGTCATAACATAGACGTTCTGGCTCTATGTAGCACTAATCTGGACAGGAGTGTTAACAATACCAAAATTGAAATTCCTGGTTTTCAGGTGGAAAGGAAAGATACAAATAATAATGAACCTCGTACTGGAGGTCCTGGAGGAGGTCTTGCTATCTATTTCAAAGAAGGGATTGACCATGAAACAATGGATGACTATGAGCACGCGGATGTAGAGACCATGTGGCTCACTCTGAGGCCCAACGGTTGGAGACCACTCTTGGTGGGTTGTTGTTACAGACGTAAACAAACAAGAAAAGCGCATTTGGATCAAATTATAAATCAAATAAAAAACGTGGTACAAGAAAATGCTGATAAATACATTTTCTTGATGGGAACCTTAAACATTGACTGGCACAGTAATACTGCAGCGAATGGACAACTTAATGAAGCAGCAATAGAAAGTGGATTAAGACAGATTATAGATGAACCATACGGAATCAACACAAACAAGGTGAATGACCACATTTACACAAACATTCAAGGAGATATTCCAGTGCAGCCGACTGATGAAACACCCAGTGATCATAAGCTCTTTCTTGTCACAGTCAAGAAAAACTACACCATAGGCACCACTGGTAGGGCCCCACCAGGGGCCCCAGGTGGGGCCCCTGGTGGGACCACTGGTGAAGATGAACTTTCATCTAAAATGGAAAAATTAGATATTGAAAAGTCTTGATTGTCTTTCTAACCAGGTAAAAGTCTCCGATGCTATTCAGGAGTCAATTTCTGCCACTGTCATAAAAACTAAATTGTTTTGATTGTTTCTGTTGTTTCCAAGTGGATAAACATCATATTTTAGAAAGATGAAACTGAAGTTGGGTTTTTATATTAATGTTATAAAGAGTCAGGTAAATCTGCTACTCTGAACATTTAATATCAGAGAACAAATTCAAGTTTTTCCTCATCATGGTTTATTAATCTGCTGCAACTTGACGGCCATGTTTATCCTGAACCACTGGCAGATCTTCATCAGTTCTTTAATTCCATCAGAACTTCAGGCCTACATTACCCAGAATCCCTCTGCTTTGTCCTTAAGGCGTCTTCCTGCTGTTTCCTCTGCTCTGTAGTTTCTGTAATTTGCTGAGTTTAAACCATAAATGGTTATGATTTGAAATTTGTCAACTGGTTTCCTGTTCTCTTGGTGAAAAGTTGGATCAGGTATTGAAGGTTGTTTATGGGTTTGGAATGACTGTTAAAGTTTATTTTATCTACAAATATATTTGATCTTAACACAATACTATGTTGGGTCAAACCAATAAATATTAAGGATTCATGATAAAAAGGGATATTTGATTCTTTAGAAATGTTAATTTCATTAATCATATATAATATTTAGATTGTTTCATTTAACTCCAATGTATATTTTTAACATTTACTATATTTTAGTCTCAGATATTCTGTGTTGTTAGTTTTAATCACTATATGATTGTATTTAGTGGTGATAATATAATATCTGTTACTGGGTGTTTATGCTCATAATGTTGATGTTATGAATAAAGTTGAAATAATTCATCGTCCTGCGTCTCGTTTTCTTCTTCTTGCAGTTCAGTTGGTTATCAGTTCATCTGAGTCCTGAAATAATTATTAATATTTGAAGGTTCTGACTGATTGAACTCGGGTCGGTTCTGATCTCAGCCTTCAGTTCTTCTCTCTGTAAAACCTTTAAGATTATATTTAATATCTTCTCTTATTGTTTTGTTTTCATATTTTATTCATAAATAAAATCATGTTGCATCTTTTACATAAATGTCTTTCACTTCTCAACTCATTTAAATTTACATTTTGAGGCTTTTGGTTGTTAATAAATGACTTATAGTTTTTAATTTTACAGTTCTTTAAGATTTGTTTTTTATGTTTTATTATAAACTCTTTATTGAGGTAGATTTATTAAATGATGAGCTCAAACAAAGTGCAAATATAAACAAGTTTAAAAATGGTTCATAAAGGAGATTATTGGGACTTTTTGTCTCTGCTTTCTCCTCCAGTTTTCTTCCTGCTGTTGTTCCTCAGAACCAGGAGATATTTCTCTCTTTCTGTGTGGAATAATAATCTATTAAACTCCTGAAATTTATCACCTGAATCTCTTCAGGAAAACTTGAACATTTGGTTGCAGCTGAATTTTAGATCTTTGCTTGTTTTTATTCTGGATGCAGTTTAATCCCTGGACCTGCTGCTGGTCACAGAATAAAGAGTTTAAAGTCATTTAAACATTTTAATCAACATGACAAAAGCAGCTGATCATGAAGGAAACCGCAGAGATGCTACCAAATGATTTACCACTTGTTCAAAGAAATGAAAACAGTTTTTCTAAGTGACATAAAGACATGAAAGTTGAGCCAGTTGAGAATTTCAACCCTGAACTAAAATAAAGCGGCTGAAAAATCGCAGAAACTCAGCTGTGGTGAGTTCAGGCTTCTGGCCAGCGTGGGGCAGCAGAATCAACACTGTTTTACAGTATGAAATGAAACATACAATTCACTGATATAAAATAAATGTTCATGGTTTATAAAGCAGAAAAATTTTCATCAATGATCATCATTCATCTGATTTGTCTTTAGATAAAAAGTCTCTAAAGACAAATCATAGATCCACCAATCAGAGGGCAGAAAACCCAGAAATTATCCTGAATTTCAACAAAACTTCAACATGATTTTACTCAGGAAACAGGACAAATTATTTGATTAAAACAATTTATTAACATACTGAGGAACTGATAAAATTATCATTTGATATTTAAAAATTACATCATCATACAGAAAAAAATATAAATCCATCCATCCATCCATTTTCTAACACCTTGTCCCCAGTGGGTCAGGAGGAGCTGCTGCCTCTCCAGCTAAGTTCTGGGCGAGAGGCGGGGTCACCTGGACAGGTAGACAGTCTGTTGCCGGGCAACACAGAGACAGACAGACAACCATGCACATGTAACCTGGTTGTATTTCTCTTTTGTTATAATTACACAAAATGCAAAATTACACAAAACATAATTAAAATAAAAATATAATACAATAACAAAATATATAATTAAATTATAATCTGGCTCTGGGGTTTTACTGAGGATACATCTGGGACATTTCCTCACATTTATCCTGAGCTTTCTGATAAATGGGAGTCTGTGGTTTACACGGTGGTTGCATCCAAACCTGCTCTCCATATTTATCGCATTAGAGACCGTCACGGCAACCTCCTTCTTGATGTGAACTTTTTACCTGTGGGGATGACCTTGGATGGAAATGTGAACCGCCATGCTGACAGAGTGGTTAGAATCCCCCCGGTTCCTGATTTACATGGAACAGAATGTTTTAGTGAAGCTCCTAGTGCTGTTCCTGCTGAGCTTTCCCTACCTGAGTCCTTGAACTGCAATGATGAAGATGACCGTACTGCTTCATGAGTTCAGGATGTGTCCTCAGGAATCATTCAACAAAAATCTGGAAACTCACAATGACAGCCATGGACTCTATCAGGTGACAAACTGGTTTAATAATCCTCCCAAAGCGTGAAGTTGCAGCGAACAACATCCCCTCCCACACTGTCTGGAGGATGAACAGAGACAGCATCATTGGGAAGATGAGGAAAGGAACCAGAAGTTGCCAGTACTCCAGTTTCCATAGAGGAGTTCTCAGAGTCATGAGGCAGGTCACTAGCCGAGGACCAGTGATGGCATAGTTACTTTGAAAAAGTAACTTTAATCAGGTTACTGATTACTCCTTGAAAAAGTAACTTAGTTAGATTACTGACTACTTGATTTGGAAAGTAACTAAGTTACACTAAAAGTAACTTTTTAGTTACTATCAGCAGCTGCTAACAACAACGCTCCGCCACCTGTGAAAGTTACATTGATCTTTGCCAATACTCAATTGTAAGTTATTTTATAATGGTAACATCAACAA
>CAEGAG010196765.1:0-10847 GCA_903067065.1 Brachyrhaphis terrabensis
GAAAGAACGAGATCGCGGATACAAGCGGCCGAAATGGGTTTTCTCCGCAGGGTGGCTGGGCTCTCCCTTAGAGAGAAGCTCAGTCATAGGGACTCAGAGTAGAGCCGCTGTTCCTCCACATCGAGAGGAGCCAGTTGAGGCTCTGGCATCTGGTCAGGATGGAACCTCTCTGGTGAGGAGTTCATGTCCCACTAGGAGGAGGGGAAGAGCAGGACACGCTGGATGGACTATGTCTTTCAGCTGGCCTGGGAACGCCTTGGGATTCCCCCAGAGGAGTTGGAACAATAGGCTGAGGAGAGGGAAGTCTGGGCCTCCCTTCTGAAGCTGCTGAACCCGCGACCCGACCCCAGATAAGCGGAAGAAGATGGATGGATGGATGGATGGATGGATGGATGGATGGATGGATGGATGGATGGATGGATGGATAACTGTTATGACACATTTATGGCAGATGATGATTCTTGGTTAATGTCAGGTTGTCATAACAAAGACATTTTAAATAATGTGAACTTTGCATTAAAAGGGTCATTATTTACTGAATGACACTTAATGACAAAAGTCGTGAAGATTCACGTCAGTCTTCGTGTTACTTGATATCCTCATTTTTATTTTTGTTCAGCTGGAGAAAGTTTTGGTTGGCTAACTTGAGGCAAACAGATGCAGGCTCACTTCAATGTTCTGGTTCTGCTCAGCATCAGAACCAGAACCAAACATGAAGAAGTAGCATTCAGCTTCTATGCACCACATATGTGGAACAAACTTCTAGAAAACTGAAAAACAGCCGAAACCCTGAGTTCCTTTATGTGTTTGGAATGTCAACCCCCTGGACATTAATAAAATTCATTCATTTTAATAATGAATGAATTTTATTCATTCATTAATAAATGAATGAATAAATGAATTACTGTTGGTAATTCATTTATTCATTCATTCATTATTACCAACATTTGGTCATAATTTCATGCCAGCAGAAATCCATAATTAGACTGAACAAAAACATTTTCTGTAAATTCTTTGTATAAATTAAAATTTTTGTTTTTCCTGTTTTGTGCTTATTGAGTTTGGATTCAAGATGTCGACATGAAGCAGAAAATCAGAGATAAAAATGTGGGAGATGATCAAACATTAACTCTTTATTACAAACTAAAGCAAACTGCATATTGGTTCAGGTGGGTCTCTGGTTCAGGTGGGTCTCTGGTTCAGGTGGGTCTGTGGTTCAGGTGGGTCTCTGGTTCAGGTGAGTCTCTGGTTCAGGTGGGTCTCTGGTTCAGGTGGGTCTCTGGTTCAGGTGGGTCTGTGGTTCAGGTGAGTCACTGGTTCAGGTGGGTCTGTGGTTCAGGTGAGTCTCTGGTTCAGGTGGGTCTGTGGTTCAGGTGGGTCTCTGGTTCAGGTGAGTCTCTGGTTCAGGTGAGTCTCTGGTTCAGGTGAGTCTCTGGTTCAGGTGGGTCTCTGGTTCAGGTGGGTCTCTGTGGGCAGGTGTGGCCCACTGGGCGGCAGTAGCAGATGGCGTTGTAGAAGCGGCAGTAGCAGGTGTCACAGGGGTCGCAGCAGGGCAGCGAGTAACCCAGACAGAACTGCTGGTGAGGGATGCAGCGGCGAGGGGAACGCACGGCTCTGCCTTGCAGCTGCAGCGCAGACAAGTCCTGCAAGACAAGAGAAAAACCCATAGTTGGGTCAATTCGGTGCAAAATTACAAATAGCTGCAGACCTGCTGCAGAGGACAGTCCTGCACCTCATTGTTGGAGCCTGCCTCCATCAGCAAGCGATCTTCCTCTGAGTCCACAGGAAGGAGACCGCCATCTTGAAGAGGGCTGGGGGCGTGGCCTCTATCTGCAGAAACAGAGAGGAACAACTGCTCAGTACCTGAAACACTCCATCTGGTTAGATGTTTTCCACACCAATCTACTCTGCAAAGCTCCAGGTAGAAACTGGAACCATGAACACCAGAGATTCTGGAGGAGGGTGAGGAGGGCGATTAGAGCTCTCTGATTGGACGTCTGTCACCGACCGATGTCAGCCAGGTAGGCGGCGGCGGGCGCCGGGCCGTCGTCCAGCCGGACGCCTCCGTGGACCAGGGAGGTGGCCGGCCGCAGCAGACCAGAGGAGGCGCAGCAGAGCAGCAACATGCCGAACATCCTGCTGCCGTCACCAAACACAAGAAGAAGAAAAAACTGCACTAAAACTCCCACAATCCTCGGCTGCTCCAACAAGAGCTTCTGAAAGGAGGAAACAGGAAACAGAAGCTGTTTTATCTCCCTGTTAGGAAATCTGAAGAATTTGAGCTGCGTTAAACAATCCAACAACAAAGTACCTTAAAGTCAAGCAAATAATAGTAATTATAATAATTACATTATTTTTATAGGAACAACAAAATTAGAACAATTACATAAAGAGCAACTGATGTTGAGTTTCTAGCTGTCGCTGATTTTAAGCTCTTGTCCCAAGTTGAATATTAACTTTAGCTAAAACTACAGAACACTATTTAATAAAATAAATTACCAGCATATTTAAAGATACCAACATTAATAAACAGCACCGCTAGATCATAAATACAAATAAATATAACTATGAGTTGCGGTTCTGCTTGTCCTTCAGAAGTTAAACAGAAACATTTCAGAAATGAAAACACTCCAAATATCATTTTTCTCCTTTAATCTCAGATACTCTGCATGAATCTGGAAAAAGGTTCTGGAGCCAAACGCTGGAAACTTTAAATCATTTGTTGGGAACAACAAAGATGAAAAATGGAATCTTCATATTTACATCAATAATCTTTTTATCAGCAGCTTTTCAGTCATGATCAGATGATAGTTATAGGTAATAATATAGTTTTTATTTGTAACATTATGGATAGAAGGACTTAAAACTTATTACATTTATTCATCATTTTCCTATTTTAATAATAAAAATAAAAGGCAATACTTCTCATATTATAATAGAAAATTAGTTAGTTTGTTGTATTGTTTATTTTTTATGCATATTTTGTTTGTTGATTTATATAACAATATTTTCCCTTTTTATAATTACTTTAAATTTTTTCACAGGGTAAAAAATGTAATTATTGTATTTTCTTTATTATTTCAATCACACTGTAGATCCATCAGTTTATTCTGTTTTACTTTTCTCTGATTTTGCAGATAAATTTTACTTTATTCTGATTGATATTTCCACCTTGTAATAATAATAATAAGAATAAGAAAAATCATTCTCCTTCTTATTATTGGATGACTAAAATTGTCACTGTAGAGAATCAATCAATTCTTCATCTTAAATATCAGCCAGATTAGTAATTTGGAAAAAATATGATGGAAGCAACATTTTCCTTCAGTTTTTCACCTGATCATCATCATCATCATCATCATCATCATCAACTCAGTGGATCCCAACAGAAAAGAGAAGGATGAAGGATGAACTCACCTTCTGGCTGAGGCGGCCGCTGCGTTTCTGTCTCTGAGGAGCTGAAGGTGATTTAAAGCCGATCAACAGGAAGAGGTCACATGACCAGCTGGGGGCGTCGCCCTGTGAATTGTCACAAAATGTTAAACATTACTGACACCAGTTAAGATGAGTTCTTCAGCCTTATAAAAACTCTTCAGTTATTCTTCCCAGTTGCCTAAATGAGAGGAATTTTACTAGAACTTCAGCAACAGAACCAGTCCAGCAGAGGAACAGGTCCAGGCTCGGTTCTGTCTGGCTTGAAGAGTCAGAACCAGATGTGCTGAGGTGAGACCAGAGCTGCTTCACTCTTTGACGAAAAGTAAAACAAACCAATCAGACGATTATAACAAAAAAGCCACAAGAAATAAAGAGCTCAATGTCAACATGAGCAGCAACCCAACATCTACCCAAACCCCTAAACACCGAAACCCCAAAACCCCAAACCGCGAGGGTCTTTCTTCTCGGTAAATTGTGGTTAGCTTTAATTGTTAGCTTTCATTGTAGAGGTGCTCAATAAGTGGATCTCTGCAGCAGGTAGCAAACTGAACGCCGCCAAGAGGCTGAAACCAGCAGGTCCTCTTCTGAAGCACTTATCAAAAATATTCACTAAGATACAAAACCTTTGTAATATTATTGAAGAATAAAACAAATCAACAAAACGTGTTCAAGTTAATGACCCCCCCAAAAAAATCTCATTATTGTTTCAACAAGGTGTTACGCAATTCTGTGCTTTTCGGTTCCATAAAAAAAAAAGAAGGCGACTTAAAGACCGACTGACTAGCAGAGCAGGAGTTGGAGGAAAAATATCCTAACATCAGAAGATGTGCTTTTAACTTAGCAGAGCTCTTTCAGTCTGAAATGTCACATATTGAGTTCATCAAACTGAAGTTCAGATCTACCATAATCGATTAAAACCTGCTGGCCTCAGATTTCCAACTATGACTGTAAACCAGTAACCTGCTCTCAATGTCAGAATCTCACTGAGGAAGAAACTGCATCAGGTTTTCAATCAATGTAATATTTCTGCTGTAACTGATGGATATTTACATATAAAATAAGTCAAAAGAGTTTCATTTACAATTTTTATATTTTTGTGTCGTGAAAGATCTCAGCCGGCTGGGGAGAGACCAAAGTAGATCTTGGTCTCAAAAAGTTTGGGCACCCCTGTTTTTATAGTTAGCTTTCATAGTTAGCTTTAAATTGAATAATGAGGTGTCTGCATGAATGTACTGGAATTATTTTACATTTCTGTATATTTCTGACACAGAGAGACGAATAGATGTATTTTCAAATCAAATCAAGTTTTTTTTTAACAATCTGCTGTCCATCTTACAATCACTTAACAAAACTGAAAGGATATCGAGACATGAAGACAATCAAGATAAGGTATAAACGCTGAAAGAAAAGTCGGATGCTTTATGAAAACATAAAACGTTACAGCAGCAAAATAGAAGGAGCTGAAATGAACGACATTCCAGTTCTCATGAATCGGCTCTAACCAGCTGGTGTCAGATTTAAAGATAATCAGAGTTTTAGCTGTTTTGCAATTTTCAGAAAGTTTGCTTTAGACTTGTGGTGCATAGAAGTTGAGAAGACCTGAGAGGTCTGAAAGGAAATAAAAAGATTAAAAACGGTTTGACAAGCAGACAGCACAACAAAAAATAGTTGATGGTACTCAAACTGACCTGGAAGTAAAAACCAAAATGTCAGTTTTCAATTCAGAATTCGGTTGAGATTCTCCAGAACCAGCCAGACGGTCCAGATTCTGGATAATCTGGGCTGTTTTAGGGGTAAATGGCTTCAGCTGTTTGGTGATAATACCAAGAAATATCAATAATAATAAATTGCTGCCAGTCAGTGAGATAATTAAAAACCCTTTAGAAAATGTTGATTCAGCCGGAGCGGATGAGAACAGATGAAGGGATGAGTTCTGGTCCAGAGTTCTGGTCCAATTCATTGCAGCCAAATCTAGAACCAGTGAAGCTGCTGCTTGAGTTTTGCAGCTGATAAAATCTGGCTTTACTGTCTTCTCTGACTGAAAAGAACCCAGGATTTGTATCCAGTCCAGCTTCTAAACCCAGGAATCAGTTCATGTCAGTTTGGACCAGAACCCGGTTCTTGGTTCTCATCTGCTCTGTTTCTGGGTGAAAACATGTGGAGATGTGAATGTGCTTCATTGTGAGGAGTCACATGTCGTCCTGTCAGCTGATCTGCGTGTTGTGAGGACGGCGGTTTGGACTCATTAGAGCAGTAATCTCTCTCTCTGTTGCTGTGATTGGAGAACATTAGCTCTGCTGCTCCCTCCATTACTGCCAATCTGCTGCTTCCTGCAGCTCATTTGCTGCTATCTGCACCATGGCGTCGATTCTCTGAAGAGTGACATGCTGATGACATCACAGCTGCACTCAGCACAGACGAGGCGAGACGCTGGAGCTGCAGGCGGCACAGGTTTAATCAGACTGCTGATTATGGAAACCAGCTTAATGCACGTGTTTACTTTGTTCACTTCCTGTTAGAAGTGGCTGGACTGTCGCCATAGTAACAGGAAGAGGTCAACAGGCCAAAAGTCAAAAACCTGATAAAAAATAAAAAGCAATAAAGTCTGGAACGGCTGAATGAGAAAACCTTTTCTCTCCAGAAACAAGATGGCCGCCTCACTGAAGTTAGCAGAGACGAGACGTCTGGGACAGTGTCCTCTGGAGAGACGTTGGACCGAGATGGAGAAAACCAGAAACAGCACAGTGGTGGCGGTATTGTGATCTGGGCTGGTTTTGCAGGCTTCCCTGAGTGGACCAGGATCTGCTCTGGGAGCCAAAGTACCTTTAGTTACCGAGGAGTTTCACAGTTCCCTCCAGCTCCACCAAGGCCCCATGGCATGATGCTGCCACTGCCAGGCTCTGCAGCCAGTTTGGTGTTTTACAGGATCTTCAGAGTTTCACACATTTTCAGTTTAAACTTGGACCACAAACGTTCCCGCGTTCTTCTCGTGTAATTTTCCATCATTCTTTTAAACGTATTGTAGATTTTTCTCTAATCCAATCAGGGTCAAATCTATACATACCTAGACAAACTTTAGCAGGTCCGGGTAAAATGTATGGAAGCCTAGAGGTGACACCCAGACCAAATAAAAATTGAGCTACATGGCATAAAAAGGTGAAAACTTCATTTGTTGATTATGTTACTACAATAAGAATATATTGTGGCAGCATGAAAGTTTTTGTTAGAGCATAATAAATATGTCAACTGTACTAACATGGTATATATTGTTTGAAAAATGAAAGTTTCCCCATTGTGACAGCAGAGTATTTTTGGCATCTCTAGGCTTCCGTAGTACAGTGATCCTCATGGAGTGCAGATTGAAATGAATTGTTTCCATTTCTAAGTTATTAACGTGAGAAACTTGGCGGAGATCCTCCCAGTTCCTCCTGACTGATCAGTTTCTCTGCCACAAACACACAAGTTACCTACAGACAGCGCCTGTAGATCCCAGATCGAGTCGATCCTCGCAGACCGGAAGTCAGGTGCAGGCAGCCCGAGACCCTCGGCGGGTCCGTCAGCAGCTTGCAGCCATGGTGTTCGAGTCTCTGGTCAGCGACCTCCTGAACAGGTTCATCGGGGACTACGTGGAGAACCTGGACAAGTCTCAGCTGAAGATCGGGATCTGGGGAGGTGAGTCCTGCTAGCTCGCAGCTAACAGAGAAACACTTTAATGTTACTATTCCCTGCATGCATTCGCCATGGTATTAATAACCCAGTTTGTTGTGCTTTGGTTCAGCCTTTGATTCGGCTTTAATTTAAAACACAAATCCCTCGTATTTCTGCTGGAATCTAAACTTTACTGAGCAGATGCCCTGCTAATCCCGGAAACGACACGACGACTATACTTGAACGGATTATTGATCATATTTACCGACAGCAACTCAACTGTACCCCGAATTAAAGTCTGACCAACAAAGAGCAACCAGGACCCGAACAGAACCGGGTTTTCAGGTGTAACTTCCGGTAAGAACCGAGTTTTATTAAATCCGCTGTTATTGGAAAGAAGTCTGGACTGAAAACCTGCGCTTCACTGGGCTTCATGGAGTTTAAAGGAACAGCTGGGAAACAAAAACAAGTGACCCCCCCAACTTCATGCACCTGTGAAGCGGACCGACTGATCCCGGATCAGATCTGGCTGGAGCAGTTCATGTTGCAGTCTGCAACGTGTCATAGTGCAGCTTATCAGCACACACACACCCCATTATGTTAATTTGTTCATTGTGTTTAATGCTGATGCTGATGCTGTGAGTTGGTATTAGGTTTAGTTTAAGTCTTGAAAAGTTTCATTTCATTTTCTCCAGAATGAGCCCGCCTGCACCATCCACCAAGCTTTAAATTGGTCCTGAAGTCACAAAAGCAGGGACAAAAAAGGAGCAGTTTTGCTGTTAACAACTCAACTCTTTCATTCATTCAATCATTATGAAGTCCTGATTCAGACTCCAAAGGTCTGGAAATGGGGCTGACCCAGCTGGAGGCGGGACTGTGCTGGTTTCTGCCTGACTGGACCCACATCATTACCCTCCACCACTGTGCTTTACAGCTGGTTCGAGGTCATCACACATGGTGCTGTGCTTCATTACCAAATAAGTCCTTTAACTTTTAACCTGCTAAAGAAGGACTGTACAGTCTGAGGTGGAGATTTGGGGTTATTGGTCATTTCTCTGAGCTTCAGACGTTACAGTCGCTGCAGTCGCAGCAGACGAACAGCTCCACCTGCAGCTCTGCTCAGCATGGAGTCCTGAATCTCGTCGTTGTTTCTACGCAAAGTCCTGCTGCTGACAGACTGACCAGAACCTGGCTGATTCTGTTCTCTGTGTTTCTGCAGGTAATGTGGTTCTGGAGAACCTGAGGGTGAAGGAAAACGCTCTGGTAAGTCTTCTGGTCCTGCTTCCTTGGAGCTGCTTTTATTTTGAAATGCAGCATCTTTGTGTTGCTGCTGCTTGCTTTAAGCAGCAGCAACACATCATCATCATCATCATCCCTGCAGCTGGCAGCAGGTCACATGAGCTGGTGGTGGCTCAGAGCGGGAGCCCTCATGGGGCGCCCTGTCAGACCCAGACTGACTGACTTTGTTTATGTTTCAGAGTGAGTTTGATGTTCCCTTCAAAGTAAAAGCTGGACAGATTGGTGAGTATTGAACCTAATTTATGTTTCTGTGTTTTAATACTTTTATATTGAAGGGCAAAGTTAACATCTTGTTTCCTTCACCATGCTGGACTGTTGGCTTAAGAGATATTCTGATGCATTTAGTGACTCCTTAAATGGTTAAACAGCTGGATTCTTTAAATTCATTATTTCCATTAAATAGATCAATTCTGCAACTTTTGTTCAGCTTAGAAACGACTCCTCCTTCCTGGTTCCTTCATTTTGTTCATGCAGTGGAACAGCTGTTGAGTCCACAGCTTGATCCAAAACTACGAGTTTCTATGACAACGCCAACTCACACCTTCAGGCGTTTTCAGGTGTAACAGGGTCACAAGATAACATAGAAGGGTTACAAAGGCTCCTCCAGGCCTCTACCAGGCTCCTCCAGGCTCCTCCAGGCCTCTACCAGGCTCCTCCAGGCCTCTACCAGGCTCCTCCAGGCTTCTACCAGGCTCCTCCAGGCNNAGGCTCCTCCAGGCCTCTACCAGGCTCCTCCAGGCTTCTACCAGGCTCCTCCAGGCCTCTACCAGGCTCCTCCAGGCTCCTCCAGGCCTCTACCAGGCTCCTCCAGGCTTCTACCAGGCTCCTCCAGGCTTCTACCAGGCTCCTCCAGGCTCCTCCAGGCTACTACCAGGCTCCTCCAGGCTCCTACCAGGCTCCTCCAGGCTCCTACCAGGCTCCTCCAGGCCCCTCCAGGCTCCTCCAGGCCCCTCCAGGCTTCTACCAGGCTTCTACCAGGCTCCTCCAGGCTTCTACCAGGCTCCTCCAGGCTCTGTCAGCCCAGAGTTACTGAAATCTTTCATGCCGTGTTGAAGTTGCGCTGCTCGGTTCTCTACCAGGTTCTGACTAGAACATGAATTCTGCTGTGATATGAGCCAACTCTCAATCTCGTCTGTTTCAGGCAAGCTGACGTTGAAGATCCCCTGGAAGAACCTGTACGGCGACGCGGTGGTGGCCACGCTGGACGGTCTCTACCTGCTGGTCGTTCCTGGAGCCAGTAAGTCTCGTCAGAACAGAAACCGTCCGCCGGATGGTTCTGATCAGAGTCTGGTTCTCCCCAAGCCACACCCACATCAGAATAAAACATCTGTTCAGAACATGCTGAACATGATGGTGTGTGTGGGTGTGTGCTCTAGCTCAGTCTCAGCTGAAAGCGTCTCCTTATAACGGTTAGCTGCTGACGTTGGGAGGTGGCGGTCGATCTCTATAAGGAAACACACCTGGCTTTGAAATAAAGGCTGAGAGGCTTTTATTTTGAAGCTTCAGATCCTGTTCATCAGGTTGTGTTCTGGGTTTCTTGTTCTGTGGACCTTAGGGCTGTAAGTCTTGTTTTCAATTGTAAAACTGAAGAAGTCTGTTTTGGATTTTGAGAAGACAGATGATTTTAGAACATCAACTTGTTGAATTTAAACGAACCACAGAAAAGCAAATGCTCGTCAGACGGACCGGTCCAGACTCGGTACCGGTACCGATGTCTGGTTTAGGGCTGATCACATATTGCAAATATATGATCATCGCAATATTCATCTTGCAAAGGACTGTAGGGAGTGCAATGATTGCTGGAAAATATATTTTAAGAGTTCTGAAGTCATTATCCAACATTTGTCCAGAAGGAGAATCTGCTGACGTTCCGCTTGTAAAATTCGGCTTGATCTAAAGCAAAATTCACAATAATCACAAGGGGGTTCAAACACAGGAATTCAGGTAAAGTGTGTCACCTTATTTAAATTATTAAGAAAATAAATATTCAAACACTCACTGAGAAAACTGTTGACCTTTAGCAATAAGGATTTATTCCAGAAATTCCAATAATACGAAATAATAATACTTATTCTAATAAATAGAATAATAACCAACAAACTTTCAAAAATAATCATAGGTAGGATTTAGATCCCTCAGTTCAAATCAGCAAAAGATCCTAAACAATTAAATGTCCCAAAGTCCTGGTCTCTCTCAAGAGAATTTTGTCCTTAAAAGAGTTCCATATCCCGGAAATCCCGAAACGAAGTCCTGGAAGCAACTTTCCGAATTGTCCAATGTCTCTATCCAAATGAAAAAAATCCAAAACCCCAAAAACGATGATAAAGAAAAACAAAAACAGTGGTACCACCAAAAATCCCCGAAGGGAAAAATAAAGTCTAGATCTCACCGGGAGCGTCCTTTTAACCCCTCGGCGGCGTCTCCGTGCACTGGTGGCGTCCTGTCCTTGCACCGGGCGGCGTTTC
>CAEGAG010196768.1:0-41076 GCA_903067065.1 Brachyrhaphis terrabensis
AAAACTGAAGCGTTATCGTACTGTGAAGAGATTTGTGGCTGATTCAGAACAAAGATGGGTTTGTACAGATAAAGGCAGAATGAGGAAGGTTTCTGTTAGACAAATTCGTCAGGTTAAGAGAGCAGCTGTTAAAATACCCTCACAAAGCAGCAAACAGTTATTTGAAGCTGCTGGTGCCTCTGGAACCTCAAGGTGGAGGATCCTCCAGAGGCTTGCGGTCTATGAACCTACTATTCAGCCCCTAACCAGAGCTCACAAGCAGAAACGGTCGCAGTGGGCCCAGCCGTACATGAAGATTAATTTTCAAACAGACTTGTTCACTGATGACTGCTGTGCAACCCTGGATGGTCCAGATGGACGCAGTAGTGGATTGGTGGTGGATGGCCATCATTGACTCATAATTTTTTGGGGAGAGAGAGAGAGAGCTGGTCGGCCCCTTCAGAGTCCCTGAAGGTGTGAAAATGACCTCAACAAGTATATGGACTTTCTGACTGATCACTTTCTTTCATGGTTCAAAAAAAAAAGAGCCGAACTTTCAGTAGCAAAATCATCTTCATCATATATGACGATGCACCATCTCATGCTGCAAGGAATACCACTGTGTCATTGGCTGCTATGGGCATAAAAGAGGAGAAACTCATGGTGTGGTCCATGAGTTTTAATATTACCTAATTATTTTTGTTTAACACCACTAGTTGTAAAACTGTATGCTGACTTGTGTGCAAAAAAAATACCATGAACTTACAGCATTTACAGATAGAATAATAACAGTTTCTTTGTTATTTAAAACAAAAAAGGGACAATTATTCCTACTTTTTCAGTCATGATATAGTTATTACTATAGTTATAATGATGAGGTGTTTTTAAAGCTTAATATATAAATTTAGGACAAATATAACGCGAAGCACTTCAACCAAATTTAGAAATAATTTAAGTAATACGGCTGGGTTGACAATTTTTTGCCAGCTTCAGATAATTGACTGTGCACATCATTATTTCATACCAATAATAAAAAAGGCTCTTCACACACACAGACTCACACTCTCATCTGTGTCCAGTGTCCTCTTGCAGCCATCTGGGCCATCCATCAGGCCTCCTGAGTAGGTAGAATCCAGTAGGTATCTTTGTATTTTATTTTTTTAAATTATTTTCTATACAGGAGTCCCATTAGTTTACGAGCCATCTGCTCCCTGATGCTTTGGTTTTGTCCTTTAGATGAGTCGGACCATTCAGGACTCTCACAAAGCGTTCAAGGTTTATTGGATGGAGGCTGGACTATTTTAATACATCACATGATAAAGGTGTCCCTCCTGATTGTATTTTTGTATTTTTTTTTAATCCTCAGTAATAAAATGTATCTAGATGATGCTCGAGCGGTGTAACAAAAAGAGCAATATTCATAATCAAAACTCATTTAAGGGTTATGGACGCCTCTCATCACCACCATATATTGCACTGGACTTTTCCTAACTCTTGACTACTTCTCTCTCTAACTCGTCTGTTAAAACTTTACTTCTAAACTCAGAACACAGTATGAATCCACCGATTTCAGTTCAAGCTAGAATTAGGATCGGCTTAGGAAGTTCTGGCCGCACAACGCGCTTCTACTCCAAGTGTGTGTGGCATCCTCATGCGTAAATGTGTGTTGTAGCGTACCGTGTGCTGTTTTGCCCCAGTAGTCGCGCTCCGTATGAATGATGCTTGAATAGTGCATGGCTCCGGCCTGCCAACTGTCTTCCCGCGTGCTCCTGTCAGCTTCCTGCTCAGGCAGCACTGACTGACAGCGCTTCCTCCATTCCTCCCAGTCTTCCGTTCTTACTGGCCTTCACAGGACCGTGCACACTGGTGAGGCAGGTTGACTGACTGACAGGAAGACATAGAAGAGGTGCAGAGACACTCTTTGACCTATGCTCTTAAAGTCGCACGACAAGAGAAGATGTTCCATAGCAGCGCAAGTTAATTTTATTCATGTTCGGATTCTAATGCAGTTGGGAGAAGCCTTCTTCAACTTGTTAGAGCGTCAAAGGTGCTGCCTAACCTTGACTTTAACTAGACACCTTAACGGATTAATTTTTAACAAATCTATTTCTTGATTAACCCACCAGAGAGTCACCATCCTAGCTGTTCTTGTTCTTTTTGGCAAAGTGTTGAAATTCTTTGGATCAAGGGGAAGAGATGTTTCCAGACTGGGAAAGAAATACTTAAGACTTACTTTCCATATGTTGACATTTTTTTCAAATTATCTGATTATGACTAGGTGTTATCTTCTCATTGTATTGTTGAGATTAAGGGTGTTCTCACATCTGTTAGTCTGTTAGATTTCGGTTTGATTGGGGGACCAAAATTGCAACATTTGTTACGTTTTCAGCTAGTGTGGTTTGCTTTCACACTGAACTGTGTTAAATGAAAAAAAGAAAAAAGAAAAACTTTCAAAAACGTATTCCTTTCCCTCACCTGTGGTGGCGTTGCACCAAGAACCACTGGAGAAAATTACTAAAAACCTCTGAAGAAGACATGAGCGCAACTTCCTTCAAAAATGGAGTGGCGTCATAATTAAGCAGTTGTAGGATTTCTCTTTTGTCTTTGGTATAAAAAAAACAAACAAAAATACTACGAGCCATTTCTTCCACTAGGGTTAGATTTGCCTCTTTGATTTGGTTGTATTTAACCACAATGCCCTGCGCAAAGGAAGTGAATCGTGCCGATTCACACCTCCCTAAACAAATTGAACTTTCTAAGCAAACAAGCTAGAGTTAAAATAAAGAGGCCCAAACAGGTTTGGTGTGAATGCACCCTGGAAGTACCATGGATGTGTAACTTCACTTCAATAAAGTATAATGTGATTTCTTAAATTTTATTCTAAAATACAACAATTATTCCTGATTTTGCTAAAATAGGGGAAGTATTATGTGAGATAAATTTTTTTTTTTTTAGCTTTTCATCATGTTATAATGTTATTCCCTCATCAAAAACATACCTATGGTGTTGCTATGATTCTTTCATCCATGTTGGAGGAATCCTTTAATCTCTCATGGCAACCATTGAGATGTGCAAAGTGTCTGAAGGATGAAGTTCCTCCTCTGAGCTGCTGTGTCAAAGTTTATGAGCTTCTGCCTCACAGAGCTCACCTGCCCCGGGTCTCCTCCACTCAGCTCCTTCAGACTAGCCAGCAGCAATTGGCAAAAGCCTGGTGAAACTGTACATCTGCTGAGCTCATTATAGGAGCTCCTTCTCAGTGAAACGTTGGTAAAAATGTTGTTAAAGGGTTGATAGAGCAGCCATGTTGTGATGACTTCCTGAAGGTGGAGTTTCAGAAAGAGCAGGAGTTTCTTAAAAGACAGGCCCAATATCAAGGCCTTAAATTACAAAGTCAAATTTCTTTTAAATCATATTTGATATATACAGCATTTTTTTATAACTAAATAGTAATAGTTGCTTGAATATGCAAGCAAATGGCACTATGTTGCTTTTAAAACACATACTGCTCTTTTAATCAAGACAGATTGAGTTTGGAGATTTCTGCAAACCTCATGACTTTGTGTGTGCATACTGATGAGAATTTATTTATTTTTTTGTCGTAATCGAACCCAAATGCTAATGCTTCGCCCTCCGAATCTTTGAAGTGTCATTGAGCGTCCGTTCGGTCAGACGGTCCCGCCTCAGAGCAGCTGTTGTTAGTGTTCAACACAAGGTACACGGTGTCCTAATCACCCCCCTGTGGTCCCCAGCTTAACTCCAGCCAAGACAAAGGGCACCCCTGCATGGTCATGCATAATGGAATACAGTGTGGAGAGCAGACCTAACAGCAGCTGCCCTTGAGTCGCACATTAATGCTGTTACAGGTGTTTTTCTTTTCTTTTCTTTTTTTTCAGGCCTGCGAGGGGAAGAAAGCTTCCTGCGGGGTTGAGGCTTTCTCGCTGGGCTAATTCCCCCGAGGCCTGTCCCCCTGCCAGCATGATAAACACCCACAGAACCGATCATACTAATTTCCAAAGAACGCGTATAATAATGACTCTCTGCCGACCCCCGTGGGAAAACTTTGCAGTCGCTTGCCCCCGCTCGCACTACTCCGTGTGTTTTGACATAATTGCCTGATGAGCGAATTGACTCCAAATTGAGTTTTAGTTTTTAATGAGTTCCCTTGTATTGTTTTTATAGAGGCATGATTTCAATTAGGATTTTTTTTTTCTTTCCCCCTCTGTGTGTGTATTACAACGCATAAAGAGAAGTGACAAATCCGTCAGCCGAAAGCAGCTCGTTTGCGTTGTTAACCGCAGGTCTCTCTGAAGGCGACGAGATCAGCCAGTCCCCTCCGTCACCTCTGGGACGGGCGCGGAAACTTTTTCGCCCACGTAATAGCAAGCGCCCGCCGAGCAAAACCCCCCCCCAAAAAACAATAGATTAACTTTCAAAATGTCATGAAATGCCTTTAATTCATTCCATTGAGCAGGGGCTTGGCTGGATGTCTCATTCATAATGCACAAGAGATCGCACCAGAGAGTTGGATGTGTTTTTTGAGAGATGAGCAAGTCTCGCACTAATGAAATGACATCTGCAATTTAGCCTGGATGTCGACTGGGTTCATGTTGCCCTCTCCTTCTCTGCCCTCTGAGGGGGAATAGAGTTTTATTCCTTAATTTTTATTTTTTTTCCCCCCCCCAGAAATCAGAGATGTGGAAGACTTACAAAGTACGACATATTTTCCAGAACAGTTAATTTTCAACAAAGTTCATCTCCAACTCCATTCACACCTGCAATTTTTGTGATCTTTAAAGGAAACCAAACCAAAATGCAGGAGAAGAAAACTCAAGACAACAATGTTAGCGTTTTAGTGCTCTTTTAGCTAACATATTAGCATTGATTGAGAGTTTATTCATATATTTGCATTATAACTTTAGAAAAAACATACAGTATGGATGGATGGATGGAAAATGTAAAAATTATTTGAATTTTTTGTTTTTTGTCTTAAATGGGAATTATTTGGAAAAATATTTCTAAAATTCCCTGGTAAAACATTGATACCTTAAATGTTTAAGTTACTGAAATTAATATATGATTTAAAGACTGCCTCACTTGGAAAAGTTCCTAAGAAACGACATGATTTAATTTAACACAATTTATATGTAAATCTCAGTGCTACAAAATGACAATAACAGCATTAACCAAAGTAAAAATGATTAAAAACTAATTAAAAATATTAATCATAAGATTTAAAAACGTAAAAAAAAGAGGGAGAAAATTAGTTAAAAACATGCTTTTATTTCAGTCAAAGTTCAAGGACAAGCTGTGAATCGTTTGTGCAGAACAAGATGGTAGGCCGCGGAGCGGCTGATGTCATTAAGACCTTGGAAAAACAATGAGCGCAAAGGTTAAAAAAATAAAATAAAATAAAAAATCCAGATTTTCCAGAAATGAAATGGTTAAAACCAGAAAATTTGATAAATCAATAAATCTATCTGTTGAGATAAAATCTATTTATCTCAACGTGACTGAAATGGAACTGGAAGAGGGTTTAGTTTTTACCAGGAGTAAATAAATGAGCTAAAGCTGGAAAGGGTTATCACAGTTCAAACATTTTCTTTCCAATTGCTCGAAAAGTTACTCGATTTTCCAGCAGGTGAGAGTTTGGACAGGGTGACGGTGATGCTCAGTTGCACAAGTTTGGGCGGCATGTGTGCGACGGGGATGCAACGAGCTTTGGCCGACTAACACCTCCACACACCACCTCGCTTTGCCTCTTTTGGTGAGATTAATGTGCGGTGGGTGAAATATAATGCAGTTTAATTAAGCCCAAGCCACCAAGATTCATGAACTCATTTCTTTGCCTGACAGTGCAAATGAAGGTTCAAAGGGTACAGAGGGGGGGAAAAGAGGGAAGAGATCTTCGATTAGGTGTTGGAAGAAATATAACTATAGGAGAGTTTGCACAGGATAGTTTTTTTTTTTCTTTTTACCCTTTTCTACTGCCTTAAAAGTAGATGAAGTTGTGAGTTAAGGATGGGAGATCTGTTTCTTGATTTGGGGTGAACTTTTAGGACTACTTTAGCATTTCTTTGAAGGATTTTGTGGCCTTTATTCACAGTATTTAGACAGGAAACTGGAACAGAAGTGGGGAAGATACCAAAAGAATCCGGAATCGACACACAGACTGCTTTTAGGAAGAATAGTCATTATATTTATAGGGAACCAGCTTTACTGCTACTCCACACCGCCTCAACATTATTCTTGTTCCCTCTACAAAAGCAAACTAATCAGAAAAAGTGAGAATTTTAGGGCACACAATGCCTTAAACTGCAGCCATTTAGTTTAATATATTTTATCTGGACTTTATGTGACAGGCCAGAGCGAGTTTAGAGTATCGCTCTTTCTACAGAGTGATACTCTCTTTGTATAAAGAGAATATCACATTTAAGATCCGATTTTAATTAATTATTTTCCCGCTTTCTTTTCTAAAACAGATGTTTCAAATGATGGAAAACAAAAAGTGACTTTTATTTCAATCTTTCCTTCTTTGAGTTGTGTGGCAGAGAATCAGGGCCAGGCTACAATAACTTCTCGTTAATTATGAGAATATAGCCATAACTTTAGCAAACATGAAGCCGCAATTTTACCAGAAGAATTTCTTAAAATGAAAAAAATAAACCTAAAAAGTAGTTTTAATGGGAAAAAAACTTGTATAATTAATTTTTTGTGAAAAAAAAATAGCTTGAACCTTGTTTTTTTGTTATAGGGTTGATCTGAATTCAATGTCCAAATAAATAAATTAATAAGAAGACGCGCTTGTCAAATAAGATGGTGGCCTTGGACGTGATGACATCACCCTGTGGAAACCAAAGTAATGTATTGGCTAAACCCTAATTCCGTTAATCAATAAAAACAATTTATCGCACATCCCTGAAACACCCTCAAGCTCATTCAACTCATACTATCTTCAATCTATCTGTTAATAAAGCATACCCTTCACCATATATCACCATGGGGATGATGTGTTCAGGTGGCTAGTTTTCAGCCACATACATTGTTTTGGATGTAGACCAAAAACCTTAAACTGAGTTCAGAAGAGATTAGATTTAAAAAATGTATATCAACCAAGGTATAACTTCATAGAGAATTGCATACTTCTAGCAGTTCTCTTATAATCAAAGTTTTTCATCTCGAATAACCAACTTCTCTTCTTTTGTTTTTCAGATTTCAAAAGCAAAAAGAGAACAAAAAAAAAGCTGTCTTTAAGCAGTGAGGGTATATTTCCTGTATTTTCTTCAATTCCTGAGACGTTTTTTTCCTTTTTTTTTTTTTTTTTTTTGGTATTTTCATTTTAAATGACGCTGCTGCAAAGGTAGCCTTGAGGTGATCGAAACCTTCCCACACTGTGGAGCACTGACTCCTCTGAACTAACACAGCCATGCTGCGCACTAGATCACTGTATTGGATTTCTGTATAATTAAAGCCAGCAGGGGGACAAGGTAAGGCAGAAATTTTAAGTGGAAGATGTGCAGGAACTATAGTGAATAAATAGCCGCTCTCATCAGCTGAACAAGCTCTAATGCGTTTCACTCAATTTAGCCAATGGACTTAGCCCCATTGCTATTTCCTATTATGTTATCTGTCACTGGCCCTACATTGCATTTGCCTTGAAGAACAGGCAAGGTAGAGTCGTTTGGCAGTGCTAATCAATACCGTTCACTCCACGCGAAGGCCTTATCAATTTCCAGGCAGTGCCTTGAATAAGAGTTGAGGAGGAATTTGGCTGATTCATTACGTACATTTCAGTTTTTTTTTCCCCTTCTTCTTTTTATTACAGCTCTGAAAGGTGTGTTCGGGCACGAGCGATTAATTTGCAAGTAAATCAGTTTCCCCTCTGCCTTTGCTCCCAGAATGCAGGTAAACCTGTTCAATTACAAGCGAAGAGATTTTATTAGGTTTTTTTTTTTCTATGTTTGTCTCAGTTTTGCTGTGGCGACTTGTCTTGTTGAATAATACAGGTTTGTATACTTCGCGGGGCGGGGGGCAGAGGAAGACCCGTTTGTGAATAATAAATGAGTCGGTGTTAACACAAGGTCATCTAGGAACTTCCTGCTCCCGTGATAGACTGCCGGAACGTTCAATATCCTGAACACTTTGACGGTGGTAGGAGAGGTCACTCTGGACTAAATTAAAACATTACTCAGATTGACTGCATTTTTTTTCTGCTTCCACGTTCCCGTAGATTTCCATAATAGGGATAATTCACAGCACTCTGCAGAAGTGTTGACGCCTCCTAAACCTTTCACGTTGCAACCACAAACATCTTTGTGTTTTTATTGGGATTTTGCAACCTTCACAAACCAAAGAGCCGTTTTGGCTCCACAGGTAAAAAAAAAATGCTTGTTTAGAGCCACAAATGTTACATAACCTTCTGTGAAACAACAATTTAAAAATCTTTTAAGTATTTACAGTAGGAAAGTTGACTGTCTTTTTTTTTTTTTTTTTTTTTTTTTTTAAAGAACCACTACTTTATTTATTTTTTTGTTATTTTTTATTTTTTAGATTTTAAAACACACAACCCCCCTGTAAAACTATCCCTGTCATGATAACAAATCTTACAGGATGATAAATCATCCTGGAAATTATCGCAAGAAACAATAATATTGTTATTTTGATACCATTTTCAGTTGCATAATGACACAACTTTGCCGTGTCGAAGACCAATAAACTGTAATTCTGTTCAGAATACAACATGGGTACTGAAAGACATTTTAAATATCCAAAAATAACTCAAAAAAGAGGGAATAAAAACCATGTTTAAGTTTGTTTATTAAGTGTCTAAACAAAATTGCCCTTCAAAAAATATCAATTATCAGTATGGACTTCTTAATCTATCTTGCGAATAATGTAATAATTGCTTGCAGCGATAGGCAGACATAAAACGCTTACACACGAGAGGATTGGTAAAAATATTGAGATGGTATTTGTGGGAAATGATTTAAACAACAACAAAAAAAAAAACATTTTCCAACATAGTGACAAATAATAAATATTACTGATACTTGTCATTCTGTTGTGGAAATTTAAGGCAGTATTTACTCCATTCAAAAAGAGAGATAAAAAAAAAAATCCTACTAAAATTTGTATTTTGTTATATCTACATTCAAAAATATATATTTCTTCATTGTTTTAGCCAAATTATTAAGAGACATTAATAATTTCTCCTAATTTCCTCTGTTTCCATCGCTATCATAGCAGGTTTGTCATCCTCCATAAAATGTTCAAAGCTTGGGATATTAGTTTATGACTTTCCCCAGCTTTAAACTTCCCCACATTGCAGTGGACGTTACAGTCCTGTAACATTTTTAACTTTGCACCGCAGTTGTTTTATTGAGAATCAGTTTTGACATTAAATGAAAATGAATCCAGATGGAGGAAGTAACTTATTTAGATTTATTTTCTACTACAACTTTATAGTGAGAGGGAACCTCATTTGTCAAGGTTAGCCAAAAAATATGTCCAAAATCAGTCCCACAGACAAAAGCTTTAAAACACACAGGGAAAAGTACTTTTCCCTTCAATCATTGCTGATCCCCATACTCCCATATCCTATACTGTCACTGCATGCGGGTGTGTGTGTAGGGGGTGTGTGTGTGTTAGAGAGAAATAGAACTGGCTGGCTGAAACCTTGCATTAAGCCATATTTTCTGGGTCCTCATGAGCCCAAAGGGGATTACTCTCCACCAATTTAAAAGTTCAATTTGCACCTCTCCATCAGATTCATTTTACATTATAGCCTGCAGGTTCCCCTGCCCCAGGCTGGGGAAAAAGTAGTTAATAGTCCACTTCTAACCCATCATATTTTTAGTGCCAAAAAGACAGATGGGAACAGAAGTTTGGAAATTGAGGATAGGGTGAGTTGCCAACTTGCTAGCAGAATAAGACAAATATGGTCCTACTTTGGACAAAGGGTGTTTTTTTTCTCTTAAGTTTTTTTTTTTTCAGCACTGTGTGAACTTGTATAATGAATAAATTACTCAAATTAAGCAGAAATTGTTTATCTTATCCAGATTTCTCTGTACAAAAATCTTTAATGCACAAGTAGGCAGAAATGATTTAGATGAGAAACTGAGAAGTCGTGGCACAATTGATGTAGAGGAGGGTTTTAAACAATTTTTCTGGAATAGTCTAAATTATTGTCTCTAGCATTGTGAACTGTAAGTTACACTGTGACGCATCTTTGTGTGTTTTGTAGAAAATGGAGACCATTAACTTGACGTGGATTGGCAAAAGGCTGCTAACATTTTTACTTTCAGCTTGTTTATTGACAGAAGTGGGGGGAAAAAAGTGATTTTTGGTGAATCCGCAAATGTGTTTCTGTATTTAGGCAAATTCACCTAAATTCATACAAATTCGGCACCTTAGAAGACCAGAAACGTTGAACGTTGAAGCTCCATATCTCTTTCTCCATCTCTCTCTATCCCACATGCATCCATTATAAACATGGCGCTTTGTGCTTTTTGTGTCCTTCTGTCAGTATGGCATCACCACAGATTGGCCTGGCATACCTACTGCATCATTTTTTTGAGATGTTGCATATTTGTTCTCAATTGTTTACAAAAAATATACAGTGCTGGTCTCAGTGTGTACGTGGGCTTAAAGTAGCTAACTGATTAGTCTTCCCTCAATTATAGCCGCAACACTAAAGAGTGTTCAATGACATTATCGTTCAATTGCTTGTAGAACAAGCCAATGATGTATTTCACATTTGGACGGGTTTTACCAACTGTTGATGCTCACATTTGATGTATGTTTTCAGTGCAGAAGACAGTAAAGCTCTCACAGAGGAAATTGTGATGATGAAAACGAAAGCAGGAAGTCAGAAAAATAACAGTTTTGTATTGTTCTTAAGGTTCCTGACTCTTTGATTACATATTTCCTCATCTGTTTGCTTCTTTTATTCCTCTCACTTTATCACCACTTAATCTGATGATTATGCAATCACCTCGAATGCAATTAACTTTGACTTCTTGGCAATTTTTGTCTTTTGTGCCTCTCTTCATTAACTCCCCTACAGTAGATTCAAGGCCTAGAACATAAACACAGCGAACAACATTTACTGTGTGATCAATCTCATTTCAAAGAGCGTCTCTTCTGTAAAAGTATCGTTGTTTGAATAATAACAGACGTCATCGTGTTTTTGTTGTCTTGCAGAGGAGCTACGGAAGCTCAGCTGGTCTGGAATCCCGCGGCAAGTTCGACCAATAGCATGGAAGCTTCTGTCTGTGAGTTTTTAGCCACACATTTCCACACAGCATAAAACATAAAATACTCGCAAAAAAAACGATTGTACACAAGCCCGCTCTAAAACAAACCTCATGTAGCGCCATAAACGTGGAATTTATACAGATTCATAAAAACTGAGCAGCACAGTCGCACATAAAAACCCAGATAAACCGTTACACATAAGAACCGCACGGTGTTGATCTCCGACACACACACACACACACACACACCCAAATACAAAGTTGCTGTCGTTTCTCCCCTCCTTCCCTTGCTGTTTTGATTTATGAAGACCAAGAGCCGTCTTTTTATTTATTTATTTTTTTATTTTTTCCTCCCCTTCCAAACTTCAATAGGGAAAATTAATTGTGAGGCACAAATAATTTATTCATGAGAGGCACGGTGTGTTTACTCATTAAGCCATTGTTGTGGTGTACAGCTCTTAGTCTGCTGAGGAAAGTCTAGCTTTTTGAACGCCATGACTCTCCCATTAATTACAGCACAATAGCTAATGTGCCGCAGAAAAGATGTCATTAAAGGTGCGCGGATGTATGTGTGGCTGTTCATGCCGCTTTTTCCTGTGGTTGGAGGTTACCAACCGGCTCTTAAGCTATTAACGGCGCCTTTGTGTGGTGCTCGACTCAGATAGAGGCTTATAACACCATATTCAGTAACAAAGCATCAGATGATTGTTTGTGTATGGATAGTGTATGTATTTACATGTGTGCTTCTGGCAGTAAAGCTAATGTACCGTACATAATACCTCATTAAAGGTTTGTTGGTGTTGGTATTCATTTGTGAATCTTTGTGTGTGGAGGGGGTGTGTAGGTGTGTGAATGTGTTTGGGGAATAGCTTCTATGATTCAATAATAAATTGACTGCACTCTTGTGTTTATTTTATGGCTTTGGCCACTCAAAGGGCTATTTAAAAACTAGCTCCATTATTAAAACACTTTTTAAAATTAAAAGCATACATCTATTTAAAATACGTCTGGATTTACCTATGTATCTATTAAACCACAGACCCTTTGATCAGTTGATTCTCTATTCTGTAAAATTTAGGGTGTTTCCACACCTGATGACAAAAATTGCAACATTTGTTACATTTTCAGATTGTGCGGTTCTCTTTCACACAGCACTTTGTCAAACAAACTAAACCCTTTGAAAAATCTGTTCTTCCTCTCGCCTGTGGTGGCAGAACACCAAGAACCACTGACACAAAAACCTCTGAAGACGACATGAGGCATAACTTCCTTCTTCACGAAATGTAAACAAAAATGGAGTGGCATCAGATTGTAGCGTTTGTAGGATTTCTCTTTTGTCTTAAGCAATAGATCACGAGGTATTTCTCTGTATTTACCAAGAATGCCGTGTGGTACTGGCTGCACAGTGGAGCAGTTGGTGGCACTGCTGCCTTACAGCAAGAAAGTCCTGGGTTCGATTCCCAGCCTGGGGTCTTTCTGGATGGAGTTTGCATGTTCTCCCTGTGCATGCGTGGGTTCTCTCCGGGTACTCCGGCTTCTTAGTCTAAATTCTCCCTAGGTGTGATTTTGTGTGCATGGTTGTTTGTCCTGTCTGTCTCTGTGTTGCCCTGCGACAGACTGGTGACCCTGTTCAGGGTGAACCCCGCCTCTCGCCTGGAACGTTAGCTGGAGATAGACACCAGCACCTCCTGACCCCACAAGGGACAATAGAAAATGGATGGACGGATGGATGCCCTGTGATACAGTCCACTTTTATATATTTAGAGCTGATAACGAAAGACATTGATTATTCTTTGAGATGCCAAAGAATAAGAACAATCTTTAACAGGTTTTGTTTGTTCCATTCTTCACTTATAGGTAAAACAGTTTTTGTTGGAATTACAGTCATCTGTAAGTCTTGGGAGACTCCTTGAGATTGGGTCCCAGTTACCCGCTCTATATGCAAATGAACTTACTGCCTTAACCAGCTGAACAACAAACAGGCCATGATTTTTGAAACAACAACAAAAACCCCCCCACATATTCAGCAACCTAAATCAGACATGTTTAGATAGATTTCAGTCAACTAAGGTACTATTACTAGTAATTGAGGGTTTTTTGTGGTTATTTCCACCCTATGACAAAAGCATAAGAGTATGAATGGTTGGTTGTGATGTCACCAAGGCGTCAGCAAACAGTTTCTGGCTAAAGACGAGTTTTGAAACTCTGAAGTTTTTATTTTGTACTTTTTGATACTTCTTAGACCACTGTAAAGTGAAGACATAATCCTGAAGTCTGGCCAAAGACTTGTAGAGGTAAATTGAAAGCGCAATTGCTGTACAAGAGATTTATTATTATTATTATTATTATTATTATTATTTTTTACAAAGATTTCAAAACCAAGGACTTTTTGTGATTTTGAATTTCCTTGAGCATTTTATCTTTGCTATTAGCACAACTGGTTAAAAAAAAAGCGCAGTCTCCAGGCAGAGATTGCAACAGATGTAGACGTTTGCCGTATCCCTACATTTTCTACAAGACTCCAAATCTATCATCAGTGTCAGAAGAAGAAGGCCTAACTTTGCCAGTCAGGATTAGTGTAAGCTGAAAAGTTGTTTCCGCTGAAAACTCGACCAACCACTGACTTAAGCAAAGAAGACATTCAAAATGTTAGCTGTTTTAGTTCAATCAGGTTCTGTTCTTTTTATCCAAGTAGTTACATTTTGTTTTTTTGGGAGATTACTCTACAGGTCTCCTTTGAACACTCAGGAACTGATGGGGTGTCATTTTTTAGTGAAGGACAAAAATAGACTGTCCAGAATCGGCAGTATGTCCAATAAGATCACTGGTACAGAACAAAGGATGCTGGGAGATTTATACAAAAAGCAAAAGATCCAACAAATTGCGGGTCAACAAAGTCGCCCCCTGTTTGGGGAATTTAAGCTTCCAAGAGCATTTATGTAAAATAATTTATCGCAAGAGCAATACTGTTTCTCAACTGTTGTTATTCCGATGTAATGTTGTTAGATTGTGACTTTTTTGTGGTGTTTTTTTTATAACCACCATGCAAAGTCAAATGAGAACTCTAGACATCTGTGTCTAATAAAGATTATTAATAGTATTACTGTTGTATCCTGCCTCAGGCTGGGTTGTAGGTTGTCATAAAAAAAAAAGTGTTTATGAAGGGAACACGGTCTCCATCCGAAATTCAAATCATCTTTTAATTTTTAATATCTTCGCGCCTCTTTTGGCTTAAACAGGGTCGAATCTGCTGCTGCGTCTAAAGTCGGAGGGGGCGGTGTTGAAATCCCTTCTAACGCCTGATCTCATGATCTTATCCGCACTTAAAGAAACTTTTCTCCCTCGCTTGATCACCTCATTTCATTTAAGATTTTTTCTCATCCAACAAAAACTGCTTGAACAACACCGTGTTTTTCACTCGATGGTTTGATAATTCCTGTTACTTCCTCATGTCGTGATTTGCTGCTTTCTTTTATCGTTTGAAGCAAGTGTGGACATAAAAAAAAATTCAGAACAGTAATAATCTCTCTGATAGCCTTTATCGTTTGTTTTTCATCATCTTCACCAGACTCTGCCTGCAGCCTCACAAACACACGTGCTTAAACTTCCTATTATTTCACAAATAGCACTGTTTTATTTCATTTGTTTAAGGAGCACTCGGTGTCCAAGCCTGGAGGCGGAAGGAAAAAAATTAAATGGCTTTGCCAAATAAAAAAAAAGGAAAAGAAAACCTTGCCCTGTAGCAAAATGTACATTTGCTAATGGAGTGTGGCTGTTAAATGTGAAATGGTGGGAGAGTGGTGGGGGGGAAAAACCTAACTGGCTGTGGAAATATTGATAAGGCTAAAGGGCTTTATGAAATACACCAGAGAGCGACAGCAGCTGATTCCGAGATTATGCTAAATAGTTACTGTGCGACAGCTCACATGCTGTAATTACGTTGCCTGGAATCTGATGTGAAAGAGCGATGTATTTTTCATCTGACTTACTGATGTCCGCCCTTTGACCTTTTGAAAGGAAAGTGACAGTTCTTAGAGGAAGTTGTATCTTTAATAAATTTACTAATTTATTCTCTGTTCTAGCATGTTTTTTTTTTCTTCCCCTTTTTCCCCACTTCTACCCAAATATTTGTGTGGCTTTAGATTAATAAAAGAAAATAATAGTAAGTTTAAAAAAGTAAATGGTAAGTAAATATATAAAAGTAAATGTCGGTAGCATATGGGGAACCATTAAGATGTGGACTTACTCCATTTAGTCTGCTAAAGTAGCTAATGCATCAACATGGATGGAAAAGGTTGCTGACTCACACCCTCATCTCAAGAGCATGATGCTGCCACCACCCACCATGCTTCACCATAGGGATGTTGTGTTCATTTAATGCAGTGGGGGGTTTTCTGTGTGTTATTTTTTTGTGAATATTTAATTTTTAAACTTACCCAAAAATCAAATCAGAATGCTTGTGTTTGAACACACAGAGGAAACTTCTCACTACTTGCTGACTTTCTAACTTTCTACTAGAAACGATTATATTATTAAAGAACATTTCTGATTTGGAGGGGAAAAAGGTCGCTTTAAAAACTGCATCGAATATGAATGCTTCAAGATAACGCAAACCAGGCTTCAGAGCCTGCGAGATGTTTCTTTAAAAATACAGATGGGCAGACACTCGAGGGATGAGAAGTTTAATTTTAATCCATCTTCTCTTGTGCTCACTCTGGGACAGATTCCAATCTGCTTCCAGGATAATGTTTTCCTGCAAAGTAGAAATCAATTTAGAGAGGAGACTAAGTAAAAAGAACTGTTTCATTTAAATCCCCCCCAAACGTTTTCTCCCAGGGATATCTTCTATGTGCTTTCTATCTATTTGTTTGTTTTTTTACTGTTAGTTTATAGAGGTGGATCTTCCTTTAGGAGGAGAACAGGCAAGATTTCAGGGAAGAATGAAGAGATCAGGTGTGTAGACTAACGGTTCAAAGGAGGAAATGCAAGAACTGCCATGTTTTACACCAATCTCATCAGGTCATACTTCAGTGATATTCAGTAATCAACATCTAAATAAAAAAAACAAAATGAACGAGCTCCTTTTAATAAAAGGAAACAAAAGCCAGTCCTCAACCAGAAATAATCTTTAATTAATACATTCTGAGGCCAATATTGGGTTTAATATGACAACAATGCTATTGACGATAAATGGTAATCATCATTTACGCTAATAATTAAAATAAGACTACGCATGATGACTATGATGATGACAGAAAAATAATGAGTGAGGGTAGAAAAATGAGAATCCAACCATCTATTGTCTAATCCTGCTGGTCCTTTCAGGGACCCAGAGGGTCTGGTTCTTATCTTTAGTAATTAAAACATAATACAAACAGAAGGTAATTATAAAGATAGAATAATAATACTGGTGGTAGTAATCATTTTAAAAAATATTACTATTACAGTGACAGTAGCACTATTGACTAAAAATATATTTAAATAATTGTAAAATAGCAAAGAATGATAATAGAAAAGAATAATGCAAAATAACAATAAATGGTAAAAATGAGGTAAAAAAAAACATTGTAGTAGTAATAATAAAATTGAGAATGAACTCAAATAGTAAAAATCACAATAAAAAAAGGTAATCTCAAAATAATAAAAATCCCAATTAGTAAATATAAATGATATAAAGAATAAAGTTGAAAATAAGTAATAAGAAAATAAATAATAAAAAACGTAATGTGATAGAATCATTGTGATGATTGTAACAATGACCAATGGAATTAGTGAAAATATTCCTTACAATTAAAAAGATAATGATAAAATAAGTACTAATAGTTACAGTCAGTGATTATGATATTTGTATTATTTTGAATGACAAAGACGGTGTTGATAAGAGGAATGGTAATAAAGCGATGATGATGATGAGGACGATAATCTTAATAAAGACCGATGACAATGATAATAATATTGATGAGTGTTCAATGATAACACTTTGAAAAGGAGCATCATTAATAAAGATCATTACCAGTGAATGTCACAATAATAATGGGCACGATCCTTGGTAACCAAACAAATCCATAAAGGTCTTTTTAAATCTGTGTGCGTATCTTTGTACTGTCTCATTGAGCAGTAATGCAACTCCAGTGCTTCTGACCTCCTTTAAGCTGTCCATTAACCTTCAACCGACACACACACACACACACACCGCCTCATTTGGCAGCCGGTCCCCCTTTACACTGGAGCCCAGTGCTTTGTAGCTGGCCTGTAGCGTCCTGTGTTTGTGTGTGTACGCAGGCCTTGCGCATGTTTGCATATGGAGCCGTTTCAACATGTGACGCTTGGACGTTTTGGCAGAGAGACCGTCGGGTAGAAAAGTCGGCGGTGGTGATGGGTGGGGAGGGGGAGCGACTAACATAGCCAATGTTCAGCCTGATTTGTGCTGGCACAAACATGGCCGTCTGGATGCATGGCAGCGCTGAGATGGGCTGTAAATGAGTTTGGAGCTGACCTCCTTCACAGTAAATTCTTTTTCTATTTTTTTTAATGTACGGAAACAAACAGGCAAACATCTGAACGACATATTTACATGTGTGTTTATTTGTCCTGACAAACATGCTAGTGTGAGAGAGGGGGGGGGGGAAAACAACAATCTGTTGATTTTTTCCCCTCCTAGAGCTAAGTTTGCTTTTAACCGTTCCCAGGGTGTTGGCCGGAGCGTATATCAGTCTGTTGACGCGTCTGCAAGCAAAACGCTCGGGTGAGACAAACAATCCTCTACGCTCCTCGAACATCTCAAGGGCCTGAGTCTGGGGAAACAACAAATAAAACAGCAAAGAAGAAACTTTACTACTGTTATATACTCCTCTCTAGACACTTGCCAGAAGTTGATGGTGTGTTTGTCTCTCGTGGCCAAAGAAATGGAAGCTTGCTTCCAGAAAAACGGTTAATTACATCATGATGCAAAAAAACCCCAAAAAACATATTTGAATGTATTTTATCCTAAGAAAAGACTGTGCTTGAAATAAATCGAAATAAAAAGATATAATTAGTGCTAGAATAGCATGCAATACTACATCAATCAGTGTATATATCCATCATTTATCCCAGCTATGTCTGTGTGAAATATCTTGGAAGACCATTGTACTGTAAATTGACTCAAAAGGATTGACAACCCTGGAGATTTAAGTGCGAAGAACAACAAAAATGTAATGTTAAAAATGTGAAGGGATTTATTTATTTATTGACTTGGAAAATATCTTCAGAACTTGACCTAAACTGAGCTAATAAAAAATAGTTAGTTCTTAGAATGAAGTTCGATTCAAAGTTGACGAAATTCTTCAAATTTTCCCCCAGTCAGAGCGGCCTGTTTTCGCCATCACTGTGACACGTTTTCCAAGGCCTAAATGTATGTTTCAGCACACTTTCGAAAATACTAATGCCGTGATTCTTTTATTACCCCCACGGCTTTAAGTTACGTCTGGACTTGGTTGGACTCGACTTTCTCCTCGTTGCGTAAGCCGCACTGCTCTGAGATGAACGCTCACTCGCACGCTCGCAAACTCTGTCAGACATACCCATTCCCCACATAAACACACAGCCAGGTAGGTCTGAGGAGCAGCAGATGCTCTGCAACACAGCCGAAAATGTTCCTTCTAATCCCGGGTTTGCAGAACTTTTCTAGCAAACTTAAACTACAGCTTATAAAACGTTACTACTTAATGAAAGATGGCAGAAAAGCAGAATAAAAGAACATTTGCGGTGCTGAAATAAGCATATTGAAGCTTTACTCTAGCAGTTTTTGAACACGATCCTTAGCCTAATAAGACAATATAAATCTATTACTAACACAGATTTATAGTGAGCTGAAAAACTATTGATATCGAGGGACATTTTCAAATTTTTTCTCATAACTTGCAATTAGTACTTTTTCACCAATATTAGGAATTATTTGTTTAAAACAAGCTGTTTCCTGATGAAAAGTTACTTGTAAGTTAGTTTTACTTCAAGTGGTGTAGGATATGTGCATTAGAAACTAGACCAAAAGTATATTGTTTTTGCAGTGCTTAACTGTAGAGTAGAATGAAAAGGTTATGAAATTTGGAAAACCTGTTAGAGATAAATACAATGTTTTCCCATAATGCAACACAAACGTGGCAATAGGAAGGTGTTCGAATGCTCCACCACATTGAAGATGATCTGTTCAGTGATGAGGTGTTTTCTTGGTTTATCACAAAACAAGTTATTTGAAACTTGTTCTTACGACACGTAAAAGTTAAATACTTCTTGTTTTCGACTTCATTTGAGGGATTTATGTATACAGTCTGAATTGACAGCATCATTGCCTGTGTTATCTCTGTTGGTGGGGGGGGGAAAAAAGAAGAAAAAACCAGTTGATTAGCTTAGCATATATACTGGAAACCCGTCTGTTTCTCTCCAAAGATGAGTTGCCAGGCAACTGGCAGTGAAAACTACCCAAGCATTTTGCTTTTTCCCAGCCACAACTTCACTTTATAACAAGCCTCCTGCTGCTTCAATTAGGATCCAAAACTTACAATGAGGGGTGCTGCTCAATAAGAGAAAAAATAAATAAATAAATGTGTTAAAATTCAGAACATGTCAAATATGGTTCAATTTAAAAATTCAAATCAAATGTTTTTTTGGTTTTTTTAATCCTTTCTTTGACTTTGCCTTTCAGGGTTATCTGCCTGCCAACGCAGAGAGGCGAGAAAGCGTTCTACAGAGGAAGAGACAAGAATATTTCGGCTTCATCCAGCAATACTACGACTCGCGCAATGATGAGCACCATCAAGACACATACAGACAGGTATATGCTGAAATGCCTTCACACACACACACCCACCCCCACACACACTTAAGGTGAATGACTCACCTTTGTGCTGCCGAACCTTTTCCTATTGGTCAGGATGTGGATGACGAAGCCAAGATTTGATCATTTAAGCTCCGATCACATCCCTTCATGTTAAGTCAGGTTTATTCTACTGACTGGTATCTTAGCTTTGTGTGTTGATTCTACTGAAGAAGACGAAGGTAACCCTGTTGGCGTCTGTACAGTTTCAAACAAACAGGGTTTGCTCCTCTGTGTTATAAGCCTGGTTGCCCACCAGGCTTTATTTGCTCCCCCGCCAGGCTAAGCATCGTCTTGTTTTTTTGTAATAGAGTTTTCAGTTGACTATGCCTGCTCGTTCACCTCCAAATTTTTGTAACTTTTAACGTCTTTTAATACAAAAGCACACTGTTGGACTGCCTTGGCGCCTTTACCGCCGGGTTCAGCATATTCTCTGGAGGGAACCCTAAATAAATGTCTAACAAAGTCGGGGTTTACTGGTCACCAGTGTGATTTTCCTGGTTCTGAAAGCCCAATCCTAGCACCGCTACGCATGTTTTCACAGACTTGTGTCCACAGTCACAATTGAAGGAAACATCCAGATGTTCCCGTTGTATTGTGTTCTTTGTTTTCGTTCGCCGTGTCCTCTCTGGACTGTTCGTGTCAACATGACGGGAGCGTGGTCGAGCTCTGTTCAGAGCAGGGACAGCCAGCTTCAAAGAGCTGCTTAAATGAGCACTTTTCTGTGGCTTTGAACATCTATTCCCCCCCCGTCCCCTCCCTCTCTGTTTATCTGTCAGTCTTTCACCCTTTGCACACTCCTTCTTTTTAACATCGGACTACTTCCTGTTCATTTGAAGCCGATAAGAAACTTCAAAGTGGGCTGTCAGTCTCTGAGCTCCACACATTTTTCATATTTGGCCCAATTTCCCATTGATCTCCTCGTCACAGCTGCCACGAAGCTGGCACACTTTGTTGTGATGATTGTTTGAATTGCGTCCTGTAGCCACATTATAACAGTTTTGGATTGTGTAGTAATTTCTGATTTTGCTTTTGCTGCGTGCCTTATTGTGTTTGCAAATATGTATATTTTTTTCCTCAGTGTGCGTGAGGATCTTGATTTTGATCATTTTAAGGATGGATTTCCTAAAAATGCCTGGATGTTTCTAGATCTTTTTCCTGGTTAATTCATCAACCTCTGAATATCCATCTGTCTGTATTTCTTTGACTTTCTTTCTCTGTTTTCTCTCTGTTTTCAGTCTTTCTTTCTCTCTTAGTTTTTTCACCAATTCTTTCTGCCTTTTAGTTTCTTTTTCTTTCTTTGCCTTTCTTACTTTATTTCACTCTTTCTTTGTCTTTCCTTAATTTTTTTGTCTTCCTTTCTTTCACTTTTTCTTTGTTTTTCTTCCTTTCTGCCACTCATTCTTTCACTTTCTTCCTTTCGCTCTTTCATTCTTTCACTTTTTCTTTATTTCTCATTTTCTTCCCTTCTTTCTTCCACTCTTTCTTTTTGCCTTTCTTGTTGTCTTTTAAGTGCTACCTGTGATTTTCTTCATCCCAAACGAAATGTGTTCATTAACATACATTTGATTGTCCTGAACTTTATTTTAAAAGTCACAAAATGCTGTTTTTGAAATATTTTGAGAATGTTGGTGTTTACTTCACAGCAGTCATTCTTCCCTGAGGGTCAATGTTACTTATGGCTTGTTATGTTACAGTGTTACTTGTTGCATCATGTTTTTCTTTTTTTTGTTGGTATGAATTGAACACAAGGACAACCTTTTGATATGTGGATGACATATGAAGGTGGAGCTGCTTGGTAGAGATGAGGTTTCAAATCCTTCGTCAGATAAAATCCAAGATTAAAAATTTAAAAACATCACTCGGAATTCGCCACACCCAGAGTAAGACTTTGTGCTGGAATGACTTTTGACCCTTAAATGCCTCCACATTGACATTTATGTCAGTTCTTCATTGATATTTTGAAGAACTGACATAAGATCTTGTTTGATACATTAACTTTTATAGCATCTAGTTGTTATATTCCTGAATACAATAGTCACTTCTAGTGTAGAGTTTGAGTTGCAATACTCACTTAAAAGGGTTTGTTTATAATCTCCAGAGTTTGTTGTGGCAAATTGAGAATCTTTGGGAATGCACAAAGATTTCATTATTATAAAGATTTCATTATTCAAATACTAGCATACATTGATTGTGGTACTAAGGTGACAAAATATATATAAAAAAAGTCGCTGATATGACTCCCTTATGAACTCTTGGTGTGTTTGTGTTGGTTTAAGTCTCTAACACATTTCCTTTCCCTGTTGCTGTCAGATCCATATAGACATTCCTAGGATGAGTCCTGAAAATTTGGTGCTGCAGCCAAAGGTGACAGAGGTAAGGCGTCCAGGACTGTGGCTACAGCTGCGCGCGCTAGTCCTCTGAGCGACTAATGCGCACACGCACACACTCTTCCAGACTGTGTCAGCCGGCCCGTCTCAAGCTGCCGCCCTGCATCCGTCTGGCTCCCTTCTGACGAATCTGTCCGCCTGCTGCATTGTTCATCTGCGGGGGTAGACGGTCTGAAATGGCGGAGAAACGTGGTCTTACAACGCTCCTCACAGAAACATCAAAGGGGGCCGTCCCATTATGCTAAAGGCGCCCATCTGCACACTCCCAAGACCACGGCTGCTTTCCATTTCAGAGCACCAGAAACCCCAGTCTGACTCCAATCAAGAACACCAATCCACTAACTTTTGCTCTCGCTCCGTTCTCCGTCACTGTCTGTAATGGCCAGATCCGTGCTAACCTGCCCGTTGCTTCCTGTTTGTCTTTCTCTTTCTTTCTCTCCCCGCAGATTCACATTGACATACCGAGAACTAATCCTCTTATTCCTCTTTTCCAACAAGCTTCTGTCCAAGAGGTGAGACCCCACCTGCAGGAGCACACACACCACCTCACATTAGGAGGGTTTTCCCTTTTGCCTTCAGACTGACTCACTCAGCCTATCAGTGGCAGAGTCCATGTTTATGAAAAATCAAAAGAATCGACTTGGTTAGTTTTATTATATATATTTTTTAGAGGGGGAGTATTATGTAAAATCCATGAAGCTGAGCTCTACATCTTATTGTAATGGTATTTCCTCATTAAAAACACCTGGAGTGTTGCCTTGATTCTTTCATGAATCAGTTCAACGCCTGGTTGTACTTAGCTCCGCCTTCGAGGCGCAGCTCCTCCTTGAAGCTGCAGTTTCCAAGCTTCTATATGTAACTATGTGCCTGGAAAATACATAATGCTGCCCTTTTATAAACACAATAAGAAAATTCCTATGTGCAACTCCAAAAAACTGAGGTAATGACAGGAAAACCCTCACTGTAGAACACTGCATGATTTGGAAAAAAAAGCACAAATTAAAAGCATAAACATAATTTTTTCAGGCATGCATGGAATCAGACAACCCTGAACTTTTTTCACTCTGCATGGCTGCCACTCGTACCTTTTTGTTGTGCTTTGTTTGTGCTTCTGAAAAGAAAATGTGATTTTATATCTAGGTTGTTTTATTGCATTGAAGTAAGACTGTAAAGTGAGCAGCAGTTTAAACAGTCTGCCTTATGGGTACTTCCAGAACCAGGCTCTTTTATCAAAACGACATGTAAAAAGCTTTGAAATGAGATCATTTATTGCTGCAGCATAATCTTGAAAATCATGAAAATGTTGATTCATTCAACCATTGAAGTTTGTTGCGTTCAGAGTGGGGAAGTACAGCAATTACTGCAAACCCTGCCACCCTGTACTATTTAGGTTCAGACACTGAGTTGGCTGTGGAAAGGGGTTCTACGTTGTTTCATTTTCGATTCTGCTCGGCCTTGCATCTCATGATAGTTGCATTTATTTCCTTGGCCGACGATGAGAAATATGTTTAAAAAACAAACCCAACAACAAAAAAAAAAATAATCAAAACATGTAGCAAGCCAAATAAACAGGGCAGGCAGCCAACAAATGGTGAACACAATCTCTGGCTGAGCAAAATGTGACAAAACCTTTGCTTTCACATTGCAGACGTTTATGTTACATAACCTATAATTAAATGTGAGATGATGAGAAAGAAAAGCTATAAATAACCGTTTCTACATGCTGATACTCGCTCTGCAGGTACATTTTTCAGGCAGCCGTAATAATCGTCTAGAACATCACATTCGCTCCCCTGAGAAACGTGTTGTCAATACACAGAACTCACTTCCTGTTTTTATAGAAAAACAACGTAAAGTTATACTTTCTATATTTACAGCTCCAATCGCTCTACATGATTATTATTTAGGCCTTTTAAAATCATTTTAGGGGCACCAGTAATCATGCTACTAGTAATTTCATTATTATTTTTTTAAACTTTCCTCTCTGGAGAAAATGTCCTCAATTAAGGTTTGGATTTACATAAAAATCAGTGTGAGATTATTCTGCTGCAACAAAAGATGAATATATAGTTTTATCTCTTTATTTATACGTCTTCACCAGAGGTTCAACCAAATATGTGCATATTTGTGGGTCAGTTACTTGTATAACCTTTTAAAATACTGAAAACGAGCATTTTTAGCACTGATGATAAAGTATCGAAATCCGGCTTCCTAGGGAAACAAGCTGGATTTTATTCCTTTCCGGAGCTTATTACCTCAGCGTTTCTGCCGAGGCCTGTCACAGACATGAGCCCGAGAGCGGTAAACACAAAGAAAAGTTCCCAATAATGAGGTGGAGGCTAATGAGGAGGCCAGCAATCGAGGCCGCTCTGTTACGTCCACCTCTACACAGGTGTGAGCGAGCCTGGTAACCACACACACAAACACGCTGCCAAAAAATGTTTGTGTGTAAAACGGAGTAGAAATTCGAGCATTGAGCTCAGGCTCTTTAGTCGATGCAGCGCCTCAGGCAGCACCGCCTCCCACTGTCGCTGTTTTGTACAGGTTAAAACGCCGCGCCAGCAGTTCTGCTCTTTTTCTAAAATAAAGGTGTAGCATACATATATTTATAGAAATTAGATTAATGTTTCTTTCAATAATAATTTAAGTTAATGCAAAAAGCATTAAAAAAAGGACTATGATGAAGAACATTTATCCAGGGTTTCCTCCAGTGTAAGACTGGCGGGCCTCCAGGCTTTAATTGCCACCCCACCAGGCTAAGCATAACTTATTTTAAATATGGTTTAGCAGTGACACTAAAAACGGATTAAGCTAGGTTTATAGTTGACATATTGCCAAATTGTGATGCCTACTCATGCATCTCCAAAATTTTGCACCCTTTCACTTTTTTTTTTTTTTACATAAAAACACGGTGGGCCCCTGGTGGATTGCCCTAGCACCCCTACACCCAGGCTTAGCAGGTTTTCCGGGGGAAACCCTATTTGTCCTTTCATCCTTGACTCCTTTTTTTCTTTTTTGTGGAAGGGACAATTTCCTCTCCACTTTTTTGAGATTAGCCTTATCTTGGTCCTTGGGGTCTCGAGCTAATGGGATGAAGCCATAACCGTTTGACACAGGAGGCGCGGGGAAAGCCGATTTCCTGTCCTGTAGATGCCTCGTTGGAAGAATCGGAGGTTAATGTGAGATTAGCAGAATGTGCTCTAAACTTTGATGTCTCTCTTTGATTTTTATTTTTAAGCACACAAACAGAAGATGTCTCTTTTCACCCGCAGCAAGAAAAAAAAAATTTTGTTGGTTCACCCAGCATAGCTCTCTGTGTAGCTGCCAGTGTGAAATATGCATGTCAGCTTTGGAAGCTGCATGAAAAGAAAGTCCCATTACCCACTCGGCCTTCTATCGCCGGCACCTCTCCCCGTTTGATTGATGCGGCTTTGATAAGAAAAGAGCGGGCAGGTGGAGGGGAGTCTGCGAGAGATCTGCTACTGTCTGACATCACCGCGTTTACATCAAGTCAGAAATAAAATGAGTAATACGCTTGTTATACACATGGCATATTCCCAAAAAAACAAGGGGAAAAAAGAAAAAGAAAAAACTTGATAGGTTGGGGGCTATGCCAAGATGTGAGAGCTCTTTTTGATGAAGGAGAGGTAAAGACATTTGGACACCAGAAAAACAAGCTGAGCATCAAGCCCTCTTCAATCCACTCTGGCTGACAGCATTAAATAGTCCCTCATAACAAAGATGGAAGTGTTCACCCTGCAAAAAAAAACAAACTAAAAAGTATTGAAAAGGAGAGGAAAGAGAGAGAGAAGGACAGGCGGAGTCACAGAGAAGAAGAGCAATAGATTGAATACACTGGCAGTAAATGAGGTTCAAAATGGGCTTTTCTTTTTTTTGTTTGTTTGTGAACCAAATGTTCAGCTGAGAAACAGTAATCAGATGGTGCTTAACGGTGTTGAAGCCAAATCAATTCATTTTGAATTAGTATTTAGCTCTTGGAGGATCCTGTTTTTATTCATTGAACCCAATCCTTTCTGAACTCAAAGATTTTTGTTGCCGATTTCCAGTCATAAATGCTTTTCAGAAACCAAACCACCAAATCCAGATACAACAGATTCCTCTTTTTACTTTATGAAAAAAAAAAATTAAATCACCCTCAAAATAAAATATTTGTAGAAAAAAACCCCCCACTTATGTCTCATATGTTGGGGTCAAAGAGGGTAGAGATATCCAAACAAATAAGACGGAAGGAAAATAATCGTAAGGTTTATAAAGGAATAATTAATATCAGTAACCATGTCAAAACTAACACAGTTTAACAAACCTCTAAATCATTAGCCTTGTCTGTTTAATTCTTTTTTTTTTTTACACTTTACCGGCTTCTTGTTTGAAATTTTCTTGCCTTTTCCACACCCAACTCCTTTGCCATCAATCAACGCCGCAGTGTTTCATCTAAAATTGAAACGAAACAAAAACTAAGCAAATACGATGGCCGTCTGGCACAGCAGGAGCTCTGAAATGTGTATTTCGTATCTAACATTTATTTTCTGCTCCGCTTGCTCTATAATTACCGGTTCCACATCAATTAGAGGCTTCTCCGGCCTTTAGGGCAAAGGCGCGTCTCAGAGCGCCATGACCTCCAGATTTGTTTCCTCTCGATTGTAGGTGAAACACTGCGTACTAATTGCTTCAAAAAGTAGCTTTTTCTTCACTGGAGAGAATGTCTGATGTAGTTGCTTCCCTTCCATAAGCCTTTGTTTTTGACTGACTGCTTGTGTCTGTCTGTTGAAGATATTTGAGCGGATTTTGTTCATCTGGGCCATCCGGCATCCGGCCAGCGGCTACGTGCAAGGCATCAACGACCTGGTCACGCCGTTCTTCGTCGTCTTCGTCTTCGAGTACATCGGTGAGTGATGGGGCACCTACCTACCTACCTTCTCTCACTCCCTCCACTCTTTATTTCCCCACTTTAAAACTTCCCCGGTCCTTCATGTTACACGCTTTTAAAGCTGAGTGACGCCTTCTGTAGACGGTATAAAGCTGGGTTACTTTCTGTTTCACCTGCGCTGGTTGTAGAAAATCTCTCCCTGGACCCTCTGTACCGTTTCATTTTACACCTGTCTACCTTTCATCCATTCTGCTCCCTCTTTGCATGAAAATATGCTTTGAAATTCTGTTCATCAAGTCATTTTCTGGTTAACACTCCTAATTCGACTCTTTGCGGTGCGTGACGCGTAGCGTGACACGTGTTGGCGAGCGTCTGTGTTTGTTTGCGCAACCCACTGTTCTCTCCGTTGCCCCCCTGCTGTTGATGTTTATATTTTGCCACATTTAGGCAAATTAATGTTTTATTTTACTGTCACACTTAATTCCTTTAACGGTCCAAACGCACTGCTTCAAAGCACAGACAGACATCATGCACTTGTGGCCAATATAAACAGGGATGAGGATGTAATTTCTGTAATTTTGTTTGAATTACAAAAACAAATGTATAGACAATTAAGTTATTTTTTTGTGTGTTTTTGGCTTTTAATCAAAAGGCTGCTGTGGTATGAGCCTGTATACAAAATGTGACTTTAATTTAATTTTAAGGTCCATACAATTAAAACATCATAAGTCATTTAAATAAAATAAAATTAAGACTTTATAAAGTAATTTAAAAAAGAGGTTTAAGAATAACAGTTACTCTTCAGTGAAGTTTTTAAGTGGAAACTAAATTAGTCAGTGGAATAAATGGCTGGGCACACAAAATAAAATAACATCTAGCAATTTACTGAAATCCTAAATATTACATGCTTTGCTTGTTTGAAATAACGTATTTCGAATGAAGTCTTTTCCATTCCCCTCTCTTTTATTGAAATGTTCCTGTCGTCCCTCCTCAGCTCTTTTTCCCCCCCTTCACTTCTGCTTTTCTCTCCTCCTGCATTTGTTTTTCCCCTCCCCTCTTTGCCTTCCTTTGACTCTTGTCAGATCTTCAAAGCGTCATCCCTCGCTCCTACGTGCCGTGTACCTCCATGCGCTGATGAGCCTTGACTAACAAACGCAGCCAACAAACCTTCAAACGTGCCTGGCTGGCATCTTACATGATGGGTTGATGTGCTGCTCTGCTGTTACTTGGTGTTTCTGTCTTCTGACGGAGAGAGCGAACCAAAACACAAAGGTTTTTTATTTATTTTTCGCTTCTTTCGAGATGAATGTAATTCTGCTCCTTTTGTGGAGAGGGTAGAGGTTTCGACATGTGCTCTCTCCTGCTGTTCACTTCCCAGGTGTTTGCTTTTATTTCACTTATTCACATCTTCCAACATTCTTGTAATTTCTCTACATAGTTATATTCATTCATATATAAATATTTTCCATACACAACATTCAAATTATTTGATTTTTGACTAAACTTTCAGCTTGTATGTTTAAAATAATCAGGGGGAAAAGTGTCTTCAGTCAGAAGCTTCTTCAGTTGCTGCAAAACCGACTGCTACAGGAGAGCCTTCCTGCCCACAGCCATCAACATTGATCTAAACTTGTTAAAGAAACGTGTATAAAATAAGTTATGAAATTTGATCTCCCTCTTTGATTAATAAAGTATTTTAGGCTTTAATATACAATTTCATTCTATCTTTAAATTTATGTATTATTATTAAAAATCAACACCCACTACCTCTGTGCTCAGTCAGAGGGGTAAAACGTTGAAATAAGGAGTACACTTCCAATCTGGACCAAACAAATATATCTTAATATAGAAAGAAATATATTTTATATACAGTCCTGCTCACCATTATTGGCACCCCTTCATGTTTTGCATAGCTGAGTGAATATCTTCAGAAATAAATGGAAATGTTCAAAACTTGTATCAGCAGGATCTTTCAAATTGAGGGCCAAAGTAATTTAACAAAGACAATTACCATTTCAACATAAATATTTTAATCCCAAAGGACAAAACAGAAAACCAACATGTGCACTAATATTGACACCCCTCCTTAATATTTGGTTGCACAGCCTTTGGCAGCAATGACAGCCTCCAAACGTTTCTTATATTCATCTATAAGCTTCTTGCACTTCTCGGGTGGGATTTTCTCCCACACTTCTTTTGCAATATGCTCAAGCTCTTGTACATTTGCAGGGTTCCTTTCTCCAATGGCAGATTTCAGCTCCACCCAAAGATTTTCAATTGGATTGAGATCAGGACTCATTGCTGGCCATTTTAAAACAGTCCATTTTTTCCCTTTCAACCATGCCTGCGTGCTTTTGGAGGTGTGTTTTGGGTCTTCATCTTGCTGGAAGACCCAGGATCTTCGCCTCAAACCAAGTTTTCTTACACTTGGCAAGACATTTCACTCCAGAATCGCTTGATAATCTTCTGATTTCATGATGCCTGTGATGCGGTCAAAGCCTCCAGTACCAGATGCCGCAAAGCAGCCCCACAGCATTACGGATCCTCCACCATGCTTGACTGTTGGCATGGTGTTCTTTTCTTTCAAGGCTTCATTGTGCCGTCTGTAAACATACTGTTAGTTTGAATTACAGAAAAGCTCCACTTTTGTTTCATCTGTCCATAAAACGTTGTTCCAGAAGGCCTGAGGTTTGTCCAGGTTCTCTTTTGCGAAGATCAGGCGTTCTTTTTTATGTCTTTTCTTTAGCAATGGGGTCCTCCTTGGCCTCCGCCCATGAAGCCCCACTTTGTTTAGTGTGCGGCGTATGGTACTGTTGAAACAATCACACCAGACTGCTCCAGGTTGGTCTTTAGGTCTTTAGATGTTTGACGTGGTGTTTTTTCCACCATTCGCACCAACCGTCTAAGACTTCTGTCATCAATTTTTCTCATCCCCTACTTCCAGGGAGGTTCTTCACCGTACCATGCCTGGAAAACGTCTTAATAACATTACGCACCGTTGAAACAGGAATACCAAAGTCTTTGGAGGTCTTGTGCTTACAAATAATAACATTTCTGGTGTCCTCAGACAGCTCCTTTGTCTTTACCATTGTCACATGTGAACATGGACTAACAGGTGGCTTTTAAAGCACCAACATGATCATTCATTGGTTAATTCATGTCACATGTGTAGAGGCAGTTCATCACAAGTGATCTTTATTTGTGATTTGCAACAGGTGAGCCAAATTGGGTTTTCATACTGATTTGCAGCAAAGGGTGCCAATACCATTGACATGGTAAACATTATGTTTTTCTTTGTTGTCCTCTTAATGTTAATCTTTTTAAATGTTTTTTATCATTTGCTGTTTTGCATCAAGCAAAAGCTATCAGCAGTAAAATGTTATTTCACTTGAAGAATTTCCTTCAGGAAATATTCTATTATATGAACTTAAACTTCTTGGGTGCCAATAATGGTGAGCAGGACTGTATCTTTCTGTTAGTTTTTTCTACTTTCAAAGAAACATTTTAGTTGACTATAAAAAATCTGTTTTAATCATTGAAATACTACTAAAAATCTCCAAACTCCTTTTCTACTCAAAGTCTCAAATTTCTTGAAAAATTTAACATGATAAAACTACAAAGCAAATAGTTTGAAATTTCAATAAGATCCATTATCACTCTGGAAATACAATCAGATTGCTGACATTCTGTTTATAGGTGCTAATGTCATTTTTATGGACATGTAGAAATGTATTTAGATTTCCAGTTGATAGTCTTTAACTTCTTTAAGTGATTTTCATCTTTATACAATGACACTTTACTTTTGCTTCAGATACATACCAATTTAAATCTACATTTTAAGACAAAGAGGAGTATATTTGCTTTGTGTCTGCAGTGCTTCCCTAGTGGTACCTGCTAACAAACAGAGATGCACTTAAGATTTCACTTTGAGATGGTAAAGAAAGAGTGGAAAAGTGGCAGCAAAGTGAAACAGAGCAGACATGGCAGTGGTAAGAAAGGATTACAGCCAGCCTGAGAATGAGCCCAGATAAGCATGAGTTGTACATCACACACTCGGTGTGTGGGATGCACTCAGTCTTTCATGACTCTGAACACGAGGCTTCACCCGAGCTTGTCACTAAAGGTGCTTTTTGGCCAGATTTGAAGATCTTTTCCACTTCTTCACATATATTTTTTTTTATTTCTCCGCTGAGTCATACACCTGACCTGTCAAAGCAACAAGAAAACAGCGGCATGTTGAGAAACATGAAATGTCAGAGAAAAGCTTTTTGACAGTGTATGTGGAATAAGTTTTGGTGTTTGTGCGACTGGTAATTTAAAGCTTACTCACTTGCTAACAACGGGACGCTCCACCACTCTGAGTTTCTTTATTCTCAGCTTCCACAGAAATTGACTTTTTTTTCATAATCTTTCAAAGTTGCCTCGGACTATAGAAGAACTAATGTGGTTTGCTGCAAAACTATGTATAGGTTACACCAAACATGCGGAAAAGCCTTTTAGCTATCATGCAGCGTTCAGATTTGTGGCTTGTTTAAAGTGGCATTATTATGTAAAATTGACTTTTTTGAGCTTTACGTCATGTTGCATGTATTCTTTCATTTATGTGTAAGAAATCCTTTAATGTCCCATGGCGACCATTCAGCTGTGCAAAACACCTGGGTGGATCTAGCTCCGCCTTTGAGATGAAGCTCCTCCTCCGATCTGCAGCTTCCAACCTCCTGCCTCACAGAGCTCTCCTCACCCCACTCAGCTCCTTCAGACTAGCCAGCAGGATTTAGCAAACACCTGATGGAACTGCACATCTGCTGAGCTCATTGTTGGAGCTAGTTGTCAGTGAAGCGTTGGTGAAAATGTTGTTAAAGGGTTAATAGAGGAGCCATGCTGTGATGACTTCCTGAAGGCGGAGCTTCTGAGAGAGCAAGTGTTTTAAAGATACAAAGGCACAATTTTAAAGCATTAAATTGTGAAGTGAAATCTATATGGAGTCATATTTGGTATATACAGCATTTTTATAACAACTGAAGGCAACATAGTGTTGGAGACTTTCACGTCTCCAGTTAGGGTTCGCTGATGCAGGAGATTCCAGAAAAGTCAGTGAGTTAAAATCAACCAAAGTTTATTAAAAAGTACAAGCTATATCTTGGAGATCCAATTAAAGCATCAAACATGCATACAGAGTTACCCAAAGGCTATCCCAGTGAGATCTGAAGTGTCTTTGTCTGCGTCTCCTACTATATGGACCCCCCAACGACTGTCTTACTGTTGTGCGGCCCGACCCCCACCCTGCTGAGAACAGGGTCAGTCTTTTGTTTTAAGGCTAGTAGTCATAAAAAGCTTTATTGACGTTACAGAGGAAAGATGACCGTTTTGAAGCAAACAGCTTTGATCTGTAACCCCAGTTTCTGTCCCAGGACGAAGTTATAAAACTAACAACCATTTGGTTTGTCTGCTCTTTACTCCACATTTTGGATCCTGTCTTCTAGCTTGATTAGGGCTTGCAGGATGTTGTTGTCACTTCCCCTATGCAAATCCATCTTACAACCTACCAAAGGGGAGGGAACGCAGAACAAAGCAAGGCGCCACTTGTAGTTTCCTTGTAACTCATCAAAGTAAATTCATGATTGTACATCAATGTAACATTCAACAAAAATCACTTTACAATATTTCCACAATAGTTACTTGATTGTGCTATAAAATTGCACTGTGGGCCTGGAAAATACATAACACTGCTCCTTTAAAGAAAAACGTATAACGAGATTAAGGACTTGAGACTTAATTTAGCTCATCATAATTCATTTCCAGGCACAAAAGAATGATTGTTTAGTTTGAACAACTCTGATTGTTCTACGGCGCCTTCCTCTGTTCCCCTGCAAGCAATAAAACAAAGCGAGGGACGCAGTCAGTGATTATAAGTAAAAGGTCACATAGATTTTCATCTTGCTGAGGAGAGATTGAGCTGCAAACCGGCTAAGCACTGAACCAAAATGTTCTTAGAAATTGAGATGGCAGCAGTTTGCTCATCCTCTCCATTCTCAGTCGAACACAGTTCCTCATTTAAGCTCTTCATCAAAAGCAAATAATCCATTAAAATAGTTGAATTGGACTAAAAGAAGCCAGTATCAGTAGAGCTGGTTAGTTTTTAGCATCATGATGAAGATAGTTAGTTTATTGGCCTGTTTGGACCAAATCGTTTTTTGTTATTTTTACTCTCTTCTTGGTCCTTTTTGAAACATTTCAAGTTGTTCTGCTGTTATCTATCCAGATTCATCCCAAAATACTCAAAATGTCTGATTGGCAGATTAGCACTAAAAATAGTTAGTTTTTGAGCTCGCTACAGAAGGGAAGCTCGCAACATTGTTAAACAACAATTTGATCTCCAGAGTCTTTTGTTTCATCTGTTCCGAGCCATTTGCCAACAAGAAAATGTATCTTATTAAGGCCAGGGCGGGCCATGACAGTGGCAAGAGGTAGATCCAGTCCCTCTTTTAATTTGCTGAAGGTATTGATTGACCAGAGGATCGGTAATGTAATCTGCATGGCAGTATCTTAGTATGGATCTACTCTGAAGAGTGATGAGAACAAGCAAGCAGCTCGGAGGAGACAGTGGCGAATGTGAAAACAGTGGAAGGAGAAGCAAGACTGGAGTGAAGACAAAGTAGGAGATAATAGCAGCAGCCGGAGTTCCTTAAGAGGAAGAAAGAGTCGGGGGGCCTTGGAGAATGACAGAGAGGGACGGAGCTCGAAGCAAGACTTTTACAGAAAGAGGGATTTAGATGGTGCTCCCATGCTGTCAGGAAACATCAGTGGTCTCCCATCAGTGGAGAGAGAAACAGCTTGTGCTTCCATCACAATCTTCTGCGTTTAAGATGCTCGAGAAACAGAGAGAGAGAGAGCTACGGCTTTTCAGTTTCTGGGGTTTCATTAGGATTTCTGCAATTAGCTCTAGGCCAAACGGAGATTAACAGTATGCCTGGGATGATTAATAGCGATTAATCGGTTGTTGAGATAATCGTCAACTAATCTAGTAATTGATTAATCGTTATCTGGAGTATTCAGACTCAAAAGAAGAACATTTGCTGAGGAAAAAAATAAAACTGTACAAGAAAAGAATACATTCTGCATTTAAGAGGGAAAAAGCCCACCTTTTTCTGTAAATATGTTTTACAGTTTTTGCTTCACCTGGTTGAGATTTACTAAAGGCAAAAACCCCCCAAACATCTTGTTTAGAAACAGAATGAAATTGTTAATTTAATGTATTTCTAATATTGTCCCAAAAAGACATAAGTGGTTAAATGGAAAAAAAATCTGTACAAGCTGCCATATTCATTTTTATTGTATTAATCAATTAATCCTCAGAGTGATTGATTAATCGATTACCAAAATAATCGTTAGATGCAGCAAATTTGACATACTGCAAAATTTGGTCGCACTATATTCCACCATTATCTTAAGAAGATAAAGGAAGGATGCTTTTTGTTTTCAAATCATCAAAGCAACGTTTAATATTAAGGCACTCGTCTAGTTTATAAATATCATGGAAAATTTGTGATTTCTTTTGAAATGATATGTTTTAAAACTGGATATCAGTTGTTTTTGAACCAGACTTGCCTTTTCCATGTGGTGTTTTGCAAAAGCAGCCATCCTTGGTGAAAAGACGAGCTTATGCAGAGTGTTATCGAGAACACACACACACACATATATATATATATATATATATAAGCTTTCTATTGCTGCTGAATAAGACGCTAACCTCTAAATGGCATTTGGGATTACTAAAGTAAGGGCTATGAAGAGACAGCAAGTCAAAAAGTCAAAAGCGGAAAATGCATCGAGTAAGATGTCGAAGCAGCCTGATTCACCCAAATAATTAGAAATAACTTGGAGTTGTGATTGTTGAGGAACTGCAGGTAGTGCAGTGGTAGAAAGTAGCCTGCTTTTGTGGGGCTTTCAATCCAGGTTTTTTTTATTTATCTCAAAGCTCCTTTTTGTAACTCAAGAAGATACTTGAAGCTTTTTAAAAAAAAAAAAGGCCACAAACTGTTGCGTTCCTCCACAATATGTTCTTTATCGCTTACTTAAGCGTAGCAACTGGTGTCTGCCAAATGCATCGCTGAGATTTATGCAAGCAACGTTTCAGTCAGCTTTATGTTGCGAGCATTTTGTTTTCCTTTGACAAAAAAAAAAAGGAAAAAGTTAGTACTCTCTGCACAGCCACTAAATAGGTTTTGCAGTTTGCATAAAATTCATCTAAAACAGTTGGTTGAAATGTAGGAGATGCCAGAGATGTGATGGCAGAATATCCAGAATGTTCGAACATTATTGTGCATCACGCTGTTGCGCCAACAGGCTGCAGTCTTCGCCAGATTACCAAAATCAATCAGCGCGCTCCCTTTTGTTGGGGCTGTGCATGGCGTTATTGGCAGAAAATAGGTTGGTATAAATAATCTAAGTAAGATAAACAGACTGTTCATGTAGGGCATTCGAACAAGGAACATTATTATAGAGGACCACACGATGTGCAATCCTTCAGAACCGGGAGAGCTCAGCAGGAAATCTCTTTTAAATGGTAATATGTTGCTGATTACACAAATACACGTACACACCGAACTGGTTGTTTTTGAGTCTTTGCGGCATTTGTTTGTCGGGGTGCGCGTGTGTGTGTGTTTGTGTGTGGTGTTGCAGACAGACTGGCTAGGAAGGTGGAGCACCCAGGGACAAAAGCAAGGGAGATGGAAACATGCTGTCAGTCAGCTGTGATGAAATGCCTGCAGGGTTGTAACACCACACACAAACACAGGGCACGGACTCACGAGGCGAGCCGCCACGAATGCAAACATACAGGAGATGGACAGATGGCGATGTCTTATATACGGACGTCTTCCTTGTCTCGATGATTCGGTTGAAAGAAAACTTCTTTGTTTTGTTTTTTTTTGTCAGGTGGAATGATGTGCATTTTGATGTTTACATTGATTTTTACTTGTGAAGTTGCAGGACACAAGTCTTATGTATGGAGACTTGTGTCCTGTAACAAAAGCTTAGTTCAACCTTCATTTGATTTTATGTTAGACGCTTTGAGGTGTTGTTTAAATAACAAGTGATAATGGTTGAAGTAAATATAAAAGCGATGGGGAAAGGATTCATTTTGACTGAAGGAATGTGCTTCGCTAATAGGGGTGGGCAATATGAACCAAAGGTTTTATCACAACATTATCACAAAAGTGACGATCAGAACTATTTACTTTTTTCTTTTAGGTAACTGTGAAGCTGTGGTTGCATGACGTAGCAATTATTGTATTGTAAACACAAAGACTGCTAATGAAAATCATTTGCAGTACGATTCTTTAACACTAAACTGCACACTGCATTTAAACTTATTTTCAGTTGTATTGATATTTATTGATACCCTCATAGAACGAAGAGTGGAGAAAAATAGTAAAATTAACAATTGCGGCAATACGGACAGTTTTTTTTTTCAACATTGTGAATTGAAATGTATCGTGACAATAATAAATCAAATCTGTTATCACGATAAATGATAAATATGACAAATGCCCACTCATGCTTGCCAAAGAGGTGTTTAGAGGGGACCGTTGTCATAGCCTCTGTCTGACATATTTTAATTAAATAAAAACTTTAAACTAATATTTATAGTTTCCTGTTATTGCGATTCCAAGTAAGTTCTTCATTCAGGAGAAAAAGGGAAATAAAAGCAGAGTAAAACCTGAAAAGTAACCCAGCTGGGTAAGTAAAACAATCCATTGTTGACGAAAATGGATATTTGTAATAAAAACATACAAAGTCATTAGCATGACGGCACACTTGATGCTCTGTTTGACCTTGCCGAACACATTAATTGTGCGTAAAGTTTGATAACTTGGTCCATTAACAGCAGGCTAACGGAACAGCCTTGAGGTGTGCTTAGAGATGGAAGGGTTTTGATTTACAAATTCTGGTGCAAGCTGAGGCAACAGAGCTAGCGATTAGTACTTAATTGATGAAATAACATTCAAACCAAAATCACATTTTTCGAATGCAGGAAAAAAAAATTGTTCTATTCTATTTTCAAAAGGCCTTTTCTGCATCCACAGGAAGAATGTATTCAGGTATGTTATCAGACGGTTTGTGCAGAATACTAAGAAGTCTGCTTTCATGAAATATGCATTCGAAGTAATTCCTTCCAATTCTCCACGTGGTATTTCCACTTATTTCTGCCTCTTCCGTTTAATTCTCCCCCGTGCTTTATTTTGTGTCCATCTGTGCTTGATAGTCTATAGATCAATAATTTTTCTCTAAATGGATTTTTGCCAGTTGGTGGTTTACTCAGATTGGCTTCTCGCCCCCCCCATCCCGTCCCTATGCTTTGGCCTCTGTTGGTCAAGTCCTCTGTTCTGAATCTCCTTCTGATTAGCGTCTCTTATTAGCTGTAATGAGCTGCTTCGCGATTGCCCGGCTCAGCTGCTGACATCCAGCAAGAACACTGTCCTTTCTGCTTTGTTCCCCATCCGCTTTTGCTTTCTCTAATTCTGCTATTACTTTAATCATTGGGCTAGATTATCTACATGGTGTGGGCATTATTTTCCCAAAGACAGTAAGAGATTTGTTCTTCAATTTTCTCTGACCGTGTCTCTCTTTGTCTCCTTTATTGGCTCGAGAAATGCCCCACTCCTCTGTTCGGTTTCAAACACAATCACCATGTTTCTGGGGTAAGTAATAGCATTCGGCTGGCAGAAATTAAATCAACGCTGTGGTTGCGACCCTCCGTGTCTATCTCCCTCCAGCTTTTTACTGGATAAACTTTTCACTCCCTCGAAATATGTTCTTTGACATTTTGATGGCTGCCACTTTGCGTTTACTCTCTGCCTCCGTCACCTTAAAGAGCTAACGCGCAGCGTCTTATCTGTAAATTCGAACAGTGGTAGAAGTCATTATAAGACACGATAGAAATATTTCATTTCTATTTGTTTAGTTCAAAGAAGGCTGTTCTCATCTCCCTCGGAGAAATAGTTCTCCGCTCTGCGTCTGTCTTGGACATTACATTTCATGGATGAGTTGATTCTTTTTGAACTTTGCTTTTTTTTCTCCCATAATATGATTCATAAATGAATGACAATAGAGTAAAATGACATGCTGTTTTGTTATTTATTGCATATTTTTATGACTTATTTAGCTCCAATTGACTTGAGCAAATAGCTGAATGTAACATAACTTTGCCTCATGATGAATTTTGAATGTTGGTACTTTTTTTTGCCAAACGTGACATTTTTTGCCAAAATTACTTTTGACTATTGTTTTAAGAAGGTGATGATAGGTAGAATGGGTAACACTTTATTTGAAGGGGTGTGCATAAGACTAACATGACTTTCATAAACATGACATAACTCCTGTAATGAAGGAGTCTTTATGAATGGTTATGACTGCTGTCATGAAGTGTCACTCGGTAAATAAGGACACTTTTAATGCAAAGTTGTACTAAAAGTTGCATTAAAAGTGTCAACTTTGCATTAAAAATGTCATTATTTACCAAATGACACGTCATAACAATAGTCATAAACATTCATGAAGACTCCATGTTCATAATAGATCTTGTATCTTATTTATGACGCTGTAATATCAGTCTTGTGCACACCCCTTCAAATAAAGTGTTACCATAGAATGTTAATTTGGACGCAATAATGTTTGCATCAAGTACTGGAGCACAAAATTATGACAGTAGTTTGTTGCTACTCTTTTTGTAAAAGCTTTTTATCGACTCGTGTTGTTGGAAATGCGTCACAAGCAAATGTTTGAATCCTCAAGTAATTACCGTAATTTTTGGAATGCGAGTCGCTACTTTTTTCGCACACTTTGAACACTGAGTCTAAGACAATGGTGGATTTTTACCAACGGGTTTTGAAAGGCTGGACTGTTGCGTGATGACGAGGACAGCACAACGCCAAAGACAATTTACCTTGAGATGAAAGCGGCATAGAGAAATGGATTTCTTTTAGCTTTTAGGAGAATTGGCTAAAACAAATCAAAATGAAGAAAATGTTAAATTCCTCATCAGATTATACTGTTATAGGTTTAGTATCTGAGAGACTTTTTTATTTGTTTTTGTTTAAAAAGACGTGCGACAATGTGGTGGCGTCTGTGCAGTGACACATGGTTGTCAATGCTCAACAGTGGCTTAAAATCAATGGCTGTGCTTTCATCTGCATCCGGCCTAATCTTAATATCTTAGTATTTCCAAAGATTCTTTCATCGCTCAAGATAAAAAGCAATGAAGCCCCTAAATGATCCCGAGAAATAGTTCTGTCAAAAAATGATTTATCCTCTATGAATAATCGCAGAGGTTATTGAATATTTTTAGATTAACTTAATTACTTGACTATAAAAAGCCATAAATTGAAGCTCTCTGCAGCGAGAGGCCTCAGATCCCTTCATGTCTTTTTGTTTTGTTTTTTTTTTTTTGTCGTGTCAGGCGCGTGATCGCAGGGGAAAAAATAGTTTTATCATTCTGTCACCAGCGAGACGCGTTCCGCTTGACCTGATGCAATTGGAGGCAATTGAAACGCCCGTCTCACCTCGCCGCCTCCCGGTTGGTGCTTGTGGCATTTTTATTTTTTATTTTTTGATTGCGTCAGGACCGTGTGCGCGGACACGCACTTGCGTAGGAAAACATAATTACGTTTTAATGTGCAGCGACGCAGACATTCCTAAAAATAAACTGTGCCGTGTGTTCTCTCTGCATGTCTGCCACCTGTGTGTTAATGTGTCTGGTGGCGCTAATAATGCCTCCTTATTACCGTTCCCCTAATGCTTTATCTCCTTAACTAAGCTTGGCGATTATATACACTAACAATTTAATGCGCTGATCTTTCACTTGCACCTTAGGACTCGCTCACCTTCTAAATCAGAAAGAATTTTGTACATTTTCAACTTTTATTTATGTTTTTTTCCCACCTTGAAAACGCAGGAAATTTCATCTGACACAGTCACCTGCGTATGTTTGCTCGTCATTGTGATGATGGAATTATGTCCATGAACTAAAATTAAAACTCAAATAAATGAGCACTTGTCAGGTCTTTGGTTTAATAAACGTTTATTAATTAAATTCCAGTTGGCGATTGAAGCACCTGATCACAAAATCAGAACAGTGGGTGACTCACTTCTTCACTGAGTTTGTCTGGACTTCGGCCAGAGTTCCTGTGCCGTTCACAGAGGATTTCTAAGAAAAGAAAAGCAGCATAGAAACACTAAGAGGGGGGGAAAAATTATTATTTGAATGCTCGGCTGCTCTGAACCTTGAAGTTGTCAATACTTGGACTCTTATGGACTTATGTTTTGCACCGTATGTGCACCAGCATTACGACTTCAACAACTGATCAAGAAAAACAGAACAGTTTTGTCTTTATCTTCCATGACTCTTCCAGAAATGTCCATAATCAGCAAAAAACTGGTGCAAAATTTGAGGTTTCTTAGCATAGGGGGTCAAATTACAATCTCATCGCCTCTGGACTTGTAAAATCAAACCTCAGGAATTGTTTACCCTAGAGTTTTCTCTTTCCTTTTCAGCAACTAACAAGCACTGTCTTCTAGATTAATTACAATTTCATATACGAACTCCCAACAGCCCAAATATCCATGTTATAAATGACAAGCTGGAGCCCCTTATTCCTCCATTTAGAAGAGCCAGTGACTTAAGCGTTTCAGCAAACTTGACTTTTATCCCCC
>CAEGAG010196801.1:0-23342 GCA_903067065.1 Brachyrhaphis terrabensis
CTGGGCCTCCCTTCTGAAGCTGCTACCCCCGCGACCCGACCCCGGATAAGCGGAAGAAAATGGATGGATGGATGGATATTATGTCTGTTAGCTGTGGGCCGTTGGCGTTTTTATGAGTTTGTTCATGTCTGCTCGGCATCACATTAACAACCTTATGGATGTTTCTCCACCTGAACATTGTACTAAACAACTTTGGATCATTTTAGAACACTTATCAAAATAAAAGAATGTCTTGTTCTGTTCATTCAGATATTCTCTATTCTTTCTCTCTGTATACTGAGTTTCACTCATTTTGCTGTAATTTCTAATGTGAAGTATGTTTACAGTAAAGAACTGAAGTGATGGTGTTAAATGGTGCATAAATTTGATGGTGTTCGTAATACCATCAAATACCATCATCACTGTTTTAAAGTGAAGAGAAGAAAAGCTTCCTTGAACAATCCTGGCCACCTCACTGGCACCCCATGGAATCATGTTCAATTCATACAACAGCAGACAAGAAATTTATATTTCCTATATAAAAGGAAGCACTCAGAAAAACAAAGAAACACTGAGTTGGCCTGGTGTGGCCACCCTTATGAACATTTTCTGGGGGCGCCAGCTCTTTACTCCCGCTAGCTGGTTGTGTGTGAAAAGTTTCTCAAGGTCTTCTTGAGTTCTGTTTCTAAGTCATCAGACACAGATGGTTGTACCTCGACTTATCTCTTCAGGACTGGAGCTAAAGAGGAGGAGGAGCAGGACAGGAGAAGTCTACATAACTGAAATGGAAATCTGAATTGGAGGCAAGGATACAGATCAAAATGTAATCCTGCTTATGGCTCAGTCAAGCTAAGATGAGAGAGAGGAGCCATGACAGAGGGGAGAGAGAGCACAAGAGATTATGTGATACTGTGATACCTTAGCATATCTTTACAATTAGTACCCTACAGGCTCCACACATGCCAAAATCACATTGAACAACTTGTATAACAGGGTCAAGGAAAAGATGATTTAAGCCACTACTATATTTACATGCAGGGCCTGTACAGCTTGCCGCAATTTGTCTCTGTCTCTCTGAATTTCTGCAACATCTGGCACCCGGAGATTTAGGTTAGACAGGTAATTAGTGGCACATATTTGTCCTAAAGACAGGTGTATTTTCATTTAAGAAACACTTCATCACTTCTCCAGATGAGAGCCTTTTTTTGGTGTACGCCCTCTGAAGGATGAGCCCACACTCAGTGGCCAAGTTGGATGTACGAAAGAAAGAAAAAAAACACAACCCAAAGAGTCTTTGGCCTGTTCCTGACTTTGATGTTTTTGAATAAAACTACTAATTGGAAAAAAAAACAAAAAAACTCTAAAAGCAAAATTGACGTGTTTCTGTTGACACTCATCACCCTGGCGATGGCAAAGCCCTGCTTTCATTACACAACCCTTGCATGTTTGTGAAGTTTGGCACAGACTAACTGAAAATGTTTTTGCTTATGAATAAGGAATTACTGTGTGTTAACAACTTTACACAGGATTAAATATCTAATGTCCTCTGAGGAAAAAAAAAAAACATTCCTCTCTGGATTTAGAAACCATGGTTCACGAGTTTTATATAAAAATTAAAAAAAAGCAAATGTAATAATTTATTTATTTTTACTTGTGTTTATGTAGATAAAGATCAATTTTTTTCTAGTGTACATATTTTCTCTAATCTGTCGCTCAGTCATTCCTGTCTAAGTGATGATTGCATCTCAGCAGTCTGAGTCGCTCTCATGATGAGCCATTCTCTGCTCTTTAACTTCCTTTCTCCCCCTGGTCCAGATGAAGCTGTATAGTCTTTTAAAATGGAAATCCACTTTATCATGGTCACTTGGCTCATAGTTCTAATAAATCAATTGCTGCTCACCACTGCTGTACCTCTGTGGAAAACAAACTGCCCACTGGATGGATCTCCTCAGCTGCTCCCAGTGGAGGTCACATTCAGACACACAGTTACTCAAACGCCTGCAGGAAAAAAAAGATGAACACAAATATGCAAAAAACAAACAAAACATTCCAAAACATTCAAACCAGATCACCTTAAAAGGTGTGGTCTTTTATGTGTCTTCCTCTGAAATTGTGATTTGTTTTCTCCAAAAATGACCTCTTTTAAGATATGATCAAAGCTAATATTTATCCAATTTATTATTAATTACTTTTAATCATTGTTTGCAGCGTGAAGCATCAGAATAAGTTAGAAAAACAATTTACCATATATTTTTTTGAAACCATCTCCCTATTTCATGTTGGTTTGTTTACAACTACAGTCATCTGAAAATATCAGGGCAGCCTATCAAGGCCTGAGGGAATTTAACATAACTACAGTATGCTGAAAAATTCAAATCACATACTCAAATTGTAAAAAAAACACCCTTTTTTGACAAAATTAGATTTTTTCAAATCTAATTTAAAAATGAAGCTTAGAGAATTACGAAAACCTAGAAATCCTGATATTAACCTCTGCCTTGGGAAACAAACCAAAACAAAACACAACCCAGATCAGGTGGTCAGAGGAGGGTAGAGCAAAACATAATAAGGTCAAGGGGGCAACCAAGAGGTCATACAAGGTCAGCTATGCTGCCATTGGTACACACAAAGAAACTTAGGAAGAAGGACGAAGCGCAGGAAGACTGGAGTCCAGCTTCAGCACAAGACCACCCTTGGAGGAGGCTGAAACAACCCAGGAGACGGGCAGTCAAGGGACCTAGGAAGCCATTATCGGTGGAGGACTGGAGGCCCCTGAGTCTGGTGGCTTGCAGGACAGACGTCTTGCAGCTGCAACTCAGTTGTGTAGATGGTCTGGAGGACGGCATCAGAGCAGCTGAGTCTCTGGAGTCAATGACTGTGGGACCTTGGACACCACCCTTAATGCCTGAGGGCGCCTAGAGACCGGTGTGGGAAGCTGGAGGACCTTAAAGGTTGGGCAGGTGGCATGGGGATCCCTATGTTGAGCCTTGGGAAGGAATGCTAAGGAGCTCAAGGGAACCTCCTGAATGCCAGAAAAACCCTCAGAGAATCACTGAAGTTACGGCTGCAGGTCCGGCATTAACAGGCCCAGAGGCTACAGTTGACAGAGGGACAGCTGCTGGTGCAGACAGAGAAATCACAGCTACTGCAGGCAGCAGAGCTGCTGCTGGGATTTTGGCAACAACGACTGACAGGGAGGTTGAAGGACAGGCCTGCAGGTACTACCGTGGTTGGTGAAGAAGATGTGGAGGGGTCGACTTGATCCTCTATTAGGTGGAATCACCCTGACGACGCCAGAGGAGGACGCCCCTGCAGATAACGGAGAAGTTGGGGCAGGGTGTTTGGGTGATCATGAAGCCTGACAAACTGAAGAATTCACTTACAAATCAAAGGAATGTACAGTAAATATGTGCAGAAACTTAAGATAGACAACAGTGAAAGAAAATGTGGAGCTTAAAAACTCGGGAACTTGATTACTTGACAGAGACCAGGTAGTTGATTGGAAACAGGGTGCAGCTGAGAGGAGAGACCAGGCAGGCAGGCTGAGGGAGAGGAAGAGATAACACTAGGGGAGCAGGGAAGGGAAGAAAACAAACCAGAAAACAAGTAAAACAGGTGCCCAAAGTGGGTCCTGGAGGGCCGGCATCCTGCATGTTTTAGTTCTCTTCCTGGTGGTAGTAACAACCTTTTCAGCATGTCAGTGTTCTTCTTAGGGCTTCTAATGAGCCATCATTTGATCAGGTGGTTAAACCAGGGTGTCAAGTTTTCGTTAGGTTTGATTTTTTACTGTGCATCCAAACTTGAAAAGGATAGTCTCTTTTGTGAAATATAACTGGTATTCACTCCAGGAGTCTTCGTTTTAGTTAGTCCATCTTTATTTTTAAGGATGGTCACCACAAATATTAACCTCCAACCATACAGGTGAAAACCCTCAAAAGAAACAGAAACATCTAATTACATTTTGAAATCAACAAGGCAAATACACTGTGAAAATAACAAAATAAATTTCCATTGCTTTAAATAATTTAATCCTAAAGAATAATAGAAAGTATTTGATAGTCAATTTAAATTTAAATTAATAAATAAATTAGCATTTTTAACAACATTTACTTCCAGCTTTGACCAATAAACACCAAGTGTATAAATATATATATATTTTTTTATTTTTTTTTATTTATTTTTTTTATTTATAATATAAACTATCAATCAGTTAATCAGAGTCAGTCCATGTGAATGAGCAACAGTACAATGTTGCTCATTCAATGTAATTCATTGGTTGTTTATTGTTATTGTTTTAACTGGTATTTTGTTTTAGTAGAGGAAAGACGTTTACAGTGAGATTATATCGGTGTTGACTTCCATCTGCTCCTTTTCAGACAAAGAACTGGTTAATAACAGGCCAAGTGGATGTCTTGAAGATTTATACATTTATGTCATTTATCTTGCTGATTCTGCTTCGTTGTCTTTTCATCTGAATGTTTTTTTTCTTGCAAAGGTCTGAAGCTAAAGCTAAAGCAATGGAGGCAGAAATAGAAAACAAATATTAACAAAGGCAGAGTAAAAATAAATGAGTGATCAAAAAATGTCACAACTAGAGAAACTCAAAAACCTAAAGACCCAGCTGCTGACATGAGCAGGTCTGTCTGTCCAAGTAAAGTATACCTAAAAAAAAAAAAAAGTGTCCAAAAAGGATTAAACAACAGGCTTTTGCAACTGTTCACATGAAAGCATGTGACAATAGTCTGGAAAGGACTGCACAGGTTTAACTTCCCCAGGAGGAAATGCTGTAGGAAACTGTTGCTCTCTGAGAAAAAAATGCAGACTAAATTTGTCTGCGAGAAAATAGAAAAAGAGGACAGGTGAGTCTAAACTGTAAATATGTGGACATCAAAACAGAAGATTTTTGGTATAAAGCAGAAACACTATTCCAGGAAAATTACCTCCTGCTAAGCATGGAGGTAGAACTGTTATGGCTTGGGGATACTTTGCTACATGGACCTGGTCAGCTCACAATCACAGAATCCACCATGAGTTCTACCATGAAGCAGAGTGCTTGAGGAACATCTTTACAAAATAAATAAATCTGTAACATGACAAACGTATCAGTAAATCCAGCAAAGAGAAATACAAAAAGGAAAGTCTTGGGCAGATTTAAACCTGAAATCTATAACCTTTAGAAATGATGTGGCATCCAAACGCTTCAGGCTGGTAGTTTATATCTTTTTATATGTTTATATCTTTTGCTTACGGAGTATAAACATGCTTATTTTTTCCTAAGTGCAACACGTTCACCTTTTGCAAAGATTAAAAAAAACGACATTATGTAAAAAGTTTTTTTTTTTTTAAAGCGTTTTTTTTTTTTTCAAATGACCGTACATGAGCCATTAAAATTCTGTATAGGATCAAATGAATTACTGTTGAAACTATTTAGAAATTACTTGACTGTATGGTTATCACATTTATTTTTAGTTGATTCAAAAAGTTCAAACAAGCAAACTATTAATATTTTTTTTTTCTCTTTTTGTTGGTCATTTGTTCCCTGTCCTTCCATTTGTTAATAAACATTATTTATCTCCTTCGTTCTATAAGAGCAAAGTCTGAGCTTTGTCTTTGTGTGTTTGCGTAGAAATGTAAAACATGCAACTCAAGCTGTAAAGCTGTCTGTTTTTACCTTTAGAAAGTTAACATGATAATACATAACCTTTAAAATCTTATTTTGTTAAATTCCTTTTCCAATGTTCCATCGCAGCCCTCCCTCATGTGATTTTATCAGGATATTATGAGGCATTAAAGGTCATTACAGCAATCCTTATGATTCCATGTCCTAATTGACGTTACCCGTACTTTCCGTATATTGCACACGCTCATATTATCAGCAGATTTAATGCCGCCGTCTTAATTCTAGAGGTATTTTTCGACACTGACGTCAAACTAGCGAATGTGCTATCCTGCACAAACCGGCACCTTCTGTAGTCACTTTCTCCACAGTGATGCATTCCTGCTCATTTAATTGTAAGTGGAAAACAATGAGATCAATTGTGATTCAACTCATTCCTCCGAATGGAATTATCTGCACACAAAAAAGAAATTCAAAGTGTCTCTGCTGTACGGAGCTCAATCAAAATTTTCTGATCCTAGTTACAGAAACTGAATATGTATGAACAGCTCAAATATGCTGAATTTATTTTGAATATTTAATGAGATATAAAATATAAGTCTATTTCAGCAACTAATAAAATCAGTCTTGTATGAATGTGCCACAGATTGAAAATGAATAGTTAGAGAGGCCAAGACAAGAGAGAAGAGGGGAGGAGGACGGCGGGTGGGGGGATGTGGGAGAAAAACAAAGGGTGTCAAAGCTTCATCAACATGCTATAAATGAGTGGCACGGCCATATTTTCCCGTATCAAGCTCAGTCAAAATACCAATGTGCAAATGTGGCCCCCTCCTCCACGCTGCACTCGTTTTCTTCCTCTCCCTCCATATCTCTGAGTCCAATCACACGGCAGTCCTTCTCAATAAAACAAATTAACTGATTAGACATTTTAATTTCAGTTGTCTTTGACCTTGTAGAATATATTAGTGATGTCTACATCGCTGAAAGCAGATAATGCGGGAGGCAGCTGCTTTTCTTAAAGACAAAACTGCCCTTTTTAAAGAGGCGCCAGACAAGAGCTAACAGGTTGGGGGCAGAATACACCCTCCGTCTCATCATCATCACCCCCCAGCCCCCTTCCTTCCTCCAATACACACACAGACACTCACACTTCAACAGGCACATCCATGCACTTGCTGTCTCTCTCTCCTCCCATCCCTGCAGGCAGCCAGCGGGGAAGGGGTTAAGGCGGAATGCATTAACAAAAGAAAATTATAGCGTAAACAGTTCATAAAATCTCACAGCCCCTGATGTTGGGGCTAGATCATTAAATTTCTGCAACAATTAGACCTTTTCTCACGGCAGCAAATTGGAGCCGTTGCCATGGCAAATCCGGGCCCTTAAGTCATATATCTTTGATTGCGGAAAGGTCAGGCACAGACAGCCTAATAACTCAGGGAGCTGTTTGACAGATTTCATCCAAGCATGATCACACAACAGAGCCAAACTATGTCGGCAGTTGTTAAAAGCGAGGGAGGGGTCAGCGGGGAGGACGGGGTTATGGAATGTTTCTGCTCAGCTGGGCCCAGCCTCATAATGTTCATGACTGACTTTAAATCCCCTGGAAGGATTACTTAAAAAAAACGAAAAAAAAAAAAAACACTTATTTTATATAAACTGTAGATAATTTTTCTTTCTTTTGAATCATGGCAGCTTTCGTTAAGCAGAGTTTTCTGTGAAAGCTTTGATGGTATAACAGGCTAAAGGCCTGGAATCAGAAATCAGAACGACAACAACAAAATGAATCGAGAGAAAACAAAAAAGGGCAGGATCAGCAGGAGAGACTAAAACACCGGTGATGAACTGTGATTTATTTCCCATTCGACCCCCTATGCTGTGGGACCTGAGACAGACGATGTGCTCCATCTTTCTCTGCACTAAAACCTCGTCATAGTCATTTAACGACCCTGACATGCAGAACTTTGAATAACAATCAGCTCCTCCTGACTGCTACAACCACATGCTTGATACTGCTGGGCAGTTTAGACCCCCCTTCCGCACACACACGCACACACACACACACCACCTCTCTATCCTTCTGTCTCTGTAGACAGTGTTGGCATTTCAGCTGGCTCTCTCAAAAGCCCGCAGCTGAGAAACAAGTGCCAATAGCACCCCCTGCTGGGGGAAACTTGCCAGTGCCTGGAGCTCTGTCCCATATTGTAACAGAGGGACACAATCCTTAGGAATCAGTGAAAGTGCTAAAAAGGTTAGTCAGAAAATCAAGTATTTCTTCTTTGACGCTATATTATACTTTTATTTATTGTGTGTTATTATTCTAGGGCTCTATCGAGAATCTGGATTTCTTCTACATGTTCGATCACATTTAAATTGTCATCACATAAATAAAAACTGAATCTAAACAATCAAGATTTGAAAATAAGTTGTTGGTAGAACAAGCTCTGGAAATGGGGTGATGACATTAGTAGCAAATTTCTGGTCTCCTGGCTGTGACAAAAAATTTGGATTTTCCAACTCTGGTCATGACTGTTGGTAATGGCCGTTCCTGCAGCATGGTAATGCTTCACACATTCCTCCTCATTAAGAGTTTATTTCTCTCTAGATGGTGATCTCCTTTAAAATGAATTCAGTTCTGAGTATTTATATAGACTTCTCTTCAAAACAAACTTCCTCTCAGGATGCTTCATGAGGCAGATTTAAATTGTATTATGTTTTGTTGCCAGGCCCACAAAATGTTGATCCAAGGTTACCTGAATTGTGGCTAAATTAATAGCAAACAAAAAAACAAAAAAAAAACACCAATATTTAGTTTTAGAAAGGTTTGTCTGACCTAGTTCAAAAAATATTAAAGGGACGTTTTTAATCTTTTGCTTTTCAAATGTTAGAAAACATTTGTGTTACTCCAGCAGCTCCTCCAGGCCCCTGATCTGTTTTCTAAATCTCTATTGTAGTTATCTTAAAGTCCACAAACACACAGCTGCAGATCACTGTGGAACCTAAAACATATTTAACATTCAGCAATCGCTGGTGACAAGGAAAGCATATCTCAGTTATACAGTTAGCAGTGACAGACACACACATCAAAGGGAAATCCTGCACTGAACAGCTTTAAACAGCTTATCTGTTTCCCCGCTGTTGCTACACAACATCGCCATAAAAAAAAACGCCATTTGCATACTGCTGTATGTTTGTTTTGGCCCAACTCAAGTAAAGAATGAGCTGCCCTATTGCACTCTGTCCTTTGAAACAAAACATTTTCCAATCAAACCAGGCCTTCCTGAGGCCGGGTCTTAGAACTGACACAGACAAGGTAACTTTTCACACAGAGTGTGATGGAAGTGGAAAAGCAAAGGAACCTTGTAGAGTTTTCTTTGTATTCATTAAATCCCATCATGACAGATCCACAAATTAATATACATTTGATATATTGAAGATAAAGTCAATCCTATACAGAATTATTTTTCAGTCCGATAGTCTACTGAGAGATCTAGGGCTAAGACCCCTGTTTTTGCAGAACATGTTTTCCTTTGATTAAAGCATTGTTTATTAGTTATTTCACTTGTTATTTTTCTCCCCCTTTAATATGAACAAAATTGCAGAAAAGAATAGTCTTTTCTGTCGAAGCATCCTGCACATACCACAGGTCTGTGTGCGTCTGTTGGGAACCGAAATGTTATTAGTAAGTTTGTTTTGTTTATTTGGCAGCTTGGCACTTTTTCTGTTTGCTAAATGTGACTGTGCAGTGAAACTAGCTAAAAACGAATAAACAGACTTTTAAGCAGCTAAACCTAATAAAAAGGGTTTTCCAGAGGACTGGGGTTGGGAACCACTGTCCTGCATGGTTTAGATGTGTCTCTATTCCAGCACACCTGATTCAAATGATTGCATGGCCTTCTCTGTCTCTGTAGCCATCAAGTAAGTGCTGCAGTAGCCTGTTAATCACCTGTTCATTTTAGCCAGGTGTGTGGCACCAAGGAGACACCTCAAACATGCAGGACAGTGGTGCTAAAAAATAAAGACAGGAAAACAAAGTCTAGTCATGTGATCCACAGGACAAGGAGGGCGGAGATTCCCTGGCTGTGTGTCTGAGACATCCAGAGGAGAAGGTTTGCTTCATTTCTACTCTATACAGTTCATTTAAATGAGGCGAGCCATTTAGGATGGAGAGCACAGCCACCCCGCCACTAGACAGCAACCAGCACAGTCCCAACCCTGAACCCTGAATGTCTACTTATAACTCTACATCTGAAAGTGGTCCCAGGCACCAGAGATGAGGCTGATTGGACAGATCCCAGCCTGGATGCCATTAAACGTGCCGATTCCTAAGACCCCACTTGTGCGTGTCATGAAAATGTTATAAGAGTGTCTAAGCTGTACAGTGAGGTGGGGACCTCATGAGATTTTTGTGATGGGGAACTCTTCCTGCACCCAAGTGATGCACCTGCATCCCAAGGCCCTGCATGAGTGAGAGGAGGGAGGCGCCCTGGGATGGCGAGGTAATGAAACAGTGGGGTAAAATGCCTTCCACCACCTGACCCCAGTAGGCATGACCGTTCACCGAAACCTACCAAGGGACGGAGTCCCTGGTCCGTCCGCCCCAGGATCCACGCTGGCAGCACCATCGACTCCATAGAGCCCAAGACCATCCACCTAAACCCCAACAGAAGAGAAACTACACCCACGCTAAGGTTTTGGAAATCTTGGGGTGGTGCAGGAGTGTAGCACATGTGGGGATTTGTTGAGAATCTAATATACTTTATGGCATTTGTAACCCAACTTTATTCAACCAATTTTTTTTTATTATGGATTTAATTTCTCCATATTCTATAAGATTATCATTTTTGATCTCATATTGCCTAGTAATTTTGTTATTTGGGATAAAGTCTATTCCTTCACATATATGTTCCAGACATTCAATTCCTTTTTTCCACCAATCTGGGAAATTTATCATGTAATTTTTTAGCATCTCAGGGTTGATCCAAATGGCAGTTTAAGAAACTGTCAGAAGGGAAGTAATTTTTATGTTTAAAAAGTCTACATGAAGTTTTATGTTTGAGCTAGTAATTTTATTTATTTTTTATTTTTATGATTGTATAGTGTCTGTTCTGTCCAGACGGATATGTTTGAACCATTTGAAACTCATTGAATTCTGTTGGCTAAGAAGTAATGCTGAGAGTTTGGCTGATCTAGTCCTCCTCTGTCTTTGGTCTGCTGCAGGAATTTTAAGCTACAGCTGTTTTTTTTTTTTTTGTTTTTTGTTTTTTTTTAAAGATCTACCCAGTCAGAAGATGATCTGTTTGGAATCATTGAAAAAAAATAATTATTGATTCTTGGCAAAACCATATTTTTTGCTGAAGCAACTTCCCTATGAGTGATATGGGTAGATTTCCATCTGGTGAGACAATCTTCCACTTGTTTTTAAATAAAAATAGTTTTAGTTTTATTTAATCTGCCAATCTAATATTTCAAAAGATTTCCTTTTGGCATGTGATGTCCATAAACCGTCCTGCTGTGCTTCAGAGTTGTTCATGAATGAGGCCATAAACGAGGGTTAAAATAATAGAGTTTTTCTGTTTGTTAATAAAATCAGAATCATCAGTGTCCACATTTCTTGAAAAATCAACTTCCATTACTAATGCACTAATTATTTTTCAGGAACCAAAACCAATTTTGTGGCGCTCTAGCCTCAAAACTTTTCATGTCTAATAAAAAAGTGTCACCATGTCTGCATGGCCTTGATGTTTGAGAAGCTCAGTGCTAAACTTAAAATTATTATTATTATTATTATTTAATAACTACTACTACTATTTTGATTATTACTTTCTCATAAACAGGTAGGGCCCCAACTTGGTCATTTTAATCTAAGTTACACCTTTTGTTTGTAATTGCATTAATGTTTATGGCTTTTGTGTCTTCGTATCATTTGATCTACTGTTATTAGTTTTTGTGAAAAGTTTAGTTATTACTTTCTAAAAGCAGCATCTTGTCTGCTGTGTACTCTGATAAATCTCTTAGGTATTAATACTAGATGTCACCTTGATGGTATTTTTTCATTATTAAAAAAAAACAACTGAAAACCTGGACTTGCAAGGTTGAGGAATAGAAAAAAAATAATGATAAAACAAGAAACTAAAATTAGGAAACCAATAGATGAGGGAGATGCTCAGGAAAAACTAGCCACTAAAGAGCAGTAGCCAAAACACTTGGGACTAATGGCCTGTGAAGCTAATATTTTTTGTGTCTCTGCTGAACCCTGAAGGAGAGACGAGGAGGGAGAGTGGGGGGCTCACTTTGTCGTTGTTATGATGTTGAGGGGAGTGGGGGGTAAAGGGGTGCACAGGAGCCAGTCACCTGTAATAGTGAAGCATTACATTGTGGCCATTCCACACTCATTACACCATTTACAATTACTGCTACCTATCACCCAACTCCCTAAGAGGCCACCATTAGCAGCATGACTCAAATGAAGTGGATAATTGTGTCTCTCTGTGGCATATCATGAGTCAAGAGAGTCAGACAAGAGGGGAGGATGGAACAGAGAAGGACCAAAGGTGGGAAAGGGCCAGAAAGAATGGAGAGGCGAAGGCTTGTGTGAAGTAAAAAAGCAGGAGCTGCATGGTGGTCTGTTTGTGCACATTGTTAAAGCCAAGACTATTTCACAGCATCATGGATGTGACAATCATCTGATACTGAAAACATTTCAGACAAACTGCTGACCTGTAGATCAGAGAGGAAGTATTTACCCTCCTGTAAACTTTTTCTGTTTTTGCTTTTATCACACATACATGCTCAAAATCAAACAAATTTTAATTTCAGACAAAAGACAACCAACATTAATATGAAATCTTGCTTTTGAATGAATATTTCATTTATTACAGGGGTAAAGCTACTGAAGATCAACGTGTACCCATATGATAAAGCAATGCTGAAGTATTTTCAGCTGTAAGTCACTAAGTCAGTTTTCTTGTTAATAAAAAGAACTGAATTGTTTTCCTCTAGCATTTTCTCCTTCATTTTTCTTTCTCTTATTTTAGCCACTGGTGGTAGCTAGCTTCATAACGCGACACATTTTTTATTCAATTAGTCCATTAATGGTAAGAATAATTGACAAGTTACTTGATAATCTAAAATAATCACTTATAATTGCTCTAAGTGAAGGAGACACTGCTGCACTTCTATTAATCTTAAAATTGTGCAAATTGAAATTACAAAAATAAATTTGCTTAATGCAAATGCTATTTTGAGAAAATTCACTTTTCCAATAAAAGGTTTTTGCTCTAGGTTAAGGTGATTTTTCAGCCATATAAAAAAAAATTCAGATCACACGAGCCACATGATCAGCACACAGATGTTACTACTGACAAAAACGACAAAGATGTAGTTAGGAAGGATGTGCAGCTCCACCAGAACTCTGACAACATCATAGTTCATAAAAAGTTATGTATCATTCCATCATCTTGGGAGAGTCAAATGTAACTGCTCTCAAGTTGGCGGGGCTTGTCACGCCAATGCCCAAATAAGAAGTTGACGTCTCTCCTCTGATTGGCAGATAAATGTTGAGCTCTAGTGCCATGAACATATCTCATGTAACTCTTTAGACCTGTTGCTGCCATGATTTTTAATGACTTATCATGTCAACAAGCTTATCCATGTGTGATATGAATTTCATTTGTTATTTAACGGCAACTCAGCAGTTGCAAAATCATGTCTTTTAGACATTAGCAGAATATAGACAAGGACTTGTACATATTTGTAATGGAAGCACAGCAACTGATAAAGAAAATATAAAGAAAGAGAGAAGACAGAATAAAATAAATAACACCAAACTTTAATCTCACCTAGGCTTCCAAACAAAGCTAGAGCAGACTGCTGCTGATGGTCTGCTTATAGACCATCAATAAGATTAAAATTTTAAGTTTTTACTCTGGAAGCCAGTCCTTTTCTTTAGTTTCTCCAACAATGCCTTTATTCATTGGATGGTGAGTTTATCAGAAGCTAAATCAATAGAGCTCTTTATTCACATATGGAATACTTCACACCTGTATGTATTTAACACAGAGGTGGCTAGCCGACTCCGGTCCTCAAGAGCCAGCGTCCAGCATGTTTTAGATGTTCAGCACCTCTTAATAAAATGAATGATTCATTATGAGGCAGAACTTAATGACAAACTGAGAAGGTAATTCATCCATGAATCCAGCTGTGTTGGAGCAGGGACACATGTTGGACACCAGCTCTTAAGAACCGGACTCAGCCATGTAACAAACAGCTGGATAGATCCGTCTCCCTTGGTGCGTGGTCTTCCCAGTCAGTAACCTTTTGTTTTATAGTTTGTGTATTTATGTGTCTTTATTTCAGTGTGTTGCCTCATAACAAAATGCTGCAATCACAAGAAAAGGTAGCATTGTTATAACCAGATGCTGATGATAGATTGTCCCTAAAGAGTAACAGAGGCGGAGCTGCTGCTGCTGCAGCTGGAGGTGGGGAGGAAGCTGCCTCTCCTCTCTGACACGGCTGCAGGGTGTAACAGCTAAAGGACCAAAGTTGATAGCAAAAACAGCGTGCTTATCCTGACGGAGTATTGAGAGTAACAGTCTCCAAAGGGGAGTCTTTCCACTGAGTGTGCTCATTCAAAAAGGAACGCTTTGCACAAGGGGGTGGGAAAGAATAATTCATGAATAAGAAAGTGAAACAAAAATAGAGATTCATCTCATGGCATCTCTTGAATGCTAAATATAAGATGGAGGGCAATAATTTTGGAGCAGGCCCAGACAGAGTTGTCAAACTTTGTACAATTACTTTCCTTTCGCTTGTCATGTAGGGCCTGTATGCAAATGAAATATTAATTTTGCATAATAACTTTCAAAGGGGAATTAAGAACAGAGTTAATTATTAATAACATGTGTATTCAAGACATTTCTCTTTTTTGTGACGCACCAAAGACAGTCCTGACAGTTGCCATTCAGAGGAGGAGAATTCCATAATGCCACTCTCTATCAGTAATAACAATCTCTAAAAACTGATGTAAAGTCTGTGAAATATCTAACCCACATTTTATGAGTGGATTTACAATGCAATACACTTACTTTTGGAATGCTTGACTTTGTTATGAAAAGTCACACATCTTTGAATCAGAAAGAAAATTATTTTTATAAGCGTTTTCACAACAAACTTTATTTTATTTCAATTCAGTAAATTTGTATGTCACTAGTTTACAGTCATTTCAAGAGACTTTACATGATCATTACATCCAGTTAGTATATAAGCAATTAATCTGAAAACTTTAACATGTTAATATTGCATACCACAGATTAATCAAACTACCTATTTTGACCTAAAAGCTTCCCTTCGGCAGAGGGTTAGCTAGTTCAGTGTGTTATGCCTTGACAAACAACAGCAACTTTTGTTGCTGTCTGCAACAAGTTACAGACAGCAGCAAAAGTTTAACATTTTCAACTTTCACTGACCAGCGTCTATGTGTAGGAGCTCCAAATTTCTCAAATGACTTCCTTTAAACTTTCCTCAATATGAAAATCTTGAAAACTGACAATCTATAGACATGTTTGGTTTGAGACTATAAAACATTTGGTGACACTTTATTTGACAGGTTGTGAATAAGACTGAGATAAGAAACATGACATAACATCTGTCATGAACATGAGTAAGTCTTAATGAATATTTATGACTGTTGTCATAAAGTGTCATTCAGTAAATCATGACACTTTTAATACAAAGTTGACATTATTCAAAATGTATTTGTTATGACAACTTGACATTAACCAAGAAATCATGATCTGATATAAATTTGTTATAAAAGTATTACTGATTAAACTTTAAAAATGATGTAGCTTTATGTTACTAAAGCTAAAGTTTTAAGTTATGACAGGTGTTATGTCATGGTCATGACAGTGTCATGACAGTCTTATTCACAACCCGTCAAATAAAGTGTCATCAAACATTTTCTTAAAAATTTTTTGAAAACCTAAGTACTAAGTATAATATAAGTCTATTATATGGGCTGTACAGGCAGATGCCCTGGGCGGCATCAGAAAGGGCTGGAGCACCTGAGAACTGGAAACTAAAAAACAGTTGTTGCCTCAATTCATTGAACCGAATTAATATGAACTTAGCTGAATTGAATAAAATGAATTGTCATTACAATACAATATATAATAGGCAATTATCATCAGGGAGCACTAGGAGTTGTTTGGACAAAAACATAAAATGTTGAAAGCAAAGATAATGAGTGACTTTTTTTTTTTTCTTGAGACAACTTTTCCTTACTGTATGCAGGGTGTGTGTTCCAATTATTTGACCCATTATGTATCGTAGACCAATCAAAACGTAGATAGGGTACGTTCAATAAGTCAATGTGATAATGAGTCCAGACAATGGGCTTGTCATTCTGACTCATGTCTGTACCAGAGAGGCTGTAGGAGCTGGGAGTGAGCAAGCATGGAGGGAAGATGAGACAGATCATTTCAGGGTCGACTTACAGAAATTCACACTGTAAAAAAAAAAAACAAGAGAGGAAAAGTGAGACTACTTCCCATTTTCTCCTCAGATCCTTTAGTTTAATTCAATTGAACCTTTCAATACCTATTTATGACACACAGGAAGCATTCTCCCAATTACATTAAGGGAAGAGGAGACAGATTAAGATGTGGATTCTTTAAAGCCCTTCTCCACAAAGGGAGATAAAGTCAGATAAAAAAGGAGTGTGTTTCTTATTGTGTTCTTTCTGGAAAGGAGGAGAGGATTAAGTCGCTTCATATTGCTGCCTGTCTGCGCTCAGGAGGCAAAACACAGCCTAACACATTTAACTAAACTCAGTCTGCTGCCATGTTTCATATCTCTTCATGCTCTCAATATGTTGAAGTTATAGCCAGGAGTCACCAGTTCCTTTTAATCCTTTCATTGGAGCTTTCCGAATAGTTCAAAATGAAATCTTTCTCTGAAAGGAGAAGAGCAGGAGAAAAAAAACACTCAAATTAGTCATTTTTAATGCGATTGTTATCAGATGTACAGAATAATGACATCATAAAACCAACAGGTTCAGCTGAACATAAAGTAAAAGACTAGATGTGATGAAAAACAGCTTTCTGACTGAAACAGACTCCTGAATCCAGATTTAAATAATAAAGGACTTTGTTCCACATACCATCTTCTTCAGATTAGATTTGATTAGACACAGTGACATTTTATTTCAACATATATCCTTCTAATATTTCCCCTGTTTTGTCTGAGGTTGGTGTTGACTGTCAGTGTCTTGCCCCAGTCTGTCGGGGTAATGACCTTCCCCTCGCTGGCCTCAACACAGAGGCTGCCAAGTAAAAAGCTTAGAACACAACACATTCCCTTACTGAGTAGCACCGCATGATGGCTCCCGGCGCTACCTTTGTTTCAGTCGTAGAGATGACTAAAATCGAGCATTGTAATGCGACACCCTTAATTTCATGCAAAGTGGCAGGATTATGGATATGAATTGAATGCTCAGCTCTTTTTTGTGTTCCCATTTTCCCAATTAGGATTTTCTGCCTTCGTAATGATGCAAAAGTGTTCTGTTAGTCAAATCAGTGATAGCTATTTATATGAGCAATAATCTCTGAGCCGGCATCAAACTGTCAGAGAAGGAACTGCTTTAAAAAAAAAAAAAGTGAATGGAAAGATGGAGGCTCACTGCTCACCCAGGGACACGACAAGCAAGTGGAAATAAAACAAGTGTTTAAGGCAGGTCTTTTGGTAAATAACTCTCTAACACCATGATCACCACCAGTTATGCTTGGATAAAAATGCTGAAATAACCACACTGCTTTATTTTTTGCAAGCTGCAGCTCATTCCTCTGTGTCTTGTATTTCAACAGAATAGGGCATGAATGTCTGACAAGTGGGCTATCATCCAAGAGATCATTAAGCACAAGGGTTGAAGTGCCATCTTCAGTGCCATGGCAACAGGGTTGCAAGATGAGATAGAAACAATACAAGGCAGGAGGCAGGGTTGGCGCTGAACGATTGCCACTGATGAATGGATTTCCCTCTCTCCCCTCAGAGGGCCAGAAACGGGAATGGAAGACCAGAACGGGAGGACGGCGAGAAACAGACAGAGAGAGAGAGAGAGACAGAGAGAGGTTGGAGGAGAAAGGCCAAGCTGTTAGGGGCTTCATAGGTGCACTAACAGCAGTAACAGTATCTCTTTAAAGCTCTGATTGTTTCCCACTCAAGGGTCTAATTGAACATGTCAAACAGTGCATTTGTATGGGAATGATTGTTTTTCTTTGTTGTCATGCTGAGCCAGTAGTCTCACATCTGTACTGAAGATAGCAGCTCAATACTCACAGGGGCAATGAGAGTAGATATGTTACCCACCACAAACCCAGACTTACACCATAAGTACAGTTAGAAATGGGTTTCTTAAATGAAGGCATATCTACAACTATGTAGTAATTAATAGTTTTCTGGTTGTTGTGTCAGGAGCCCATTTGTTCAGTAGAACATTTGTGGTACTGAACTTTTTCTTCTTTTTTTTTCCTTCAAATTTCTCTATAAACAAACTTTGTAAAATGTGGCTTGAGTTTTAACTGCATTGTGTGGGACGACATCATAATATACCCTGTAGACTAGCAGTGAGATGTTACTCAAATAGTATTACTTCATATTTAATTATTATTATTATTATTATTATTATTATTATTATTATTATTATTTAATTTCTCTTTGGGAATAATAAATTATTTTTGAATTTGAATTGAAATGTTTGATTAAACAATAGAATACTTTGGGCAGCAAAGTCCAGGTTTCCCCCAGGGTAATATACACCTGGCGGGCCACCAGGTTTTACATGTGCACCAACCAGGCTAAGCATTGTGTTTATCAGAGAGCAGCAGATTAACATTGCAAAGGGTGAAATAATACCCCACCTGAAGCCACAAATCCCAGAGGAGGTGAAAAGTAGGCATCATGGAGTAAGAGCAGTGATGAGGAAGAGAAGAAGAAAGTTCAAACCATTTCTTCCATCAATCACAGTGGGCAATGTGGGATCACTGGCTAACAAGTTGGATGAACTCTAAGCCCTGAGAAGGACTCAACCAGAGTATCAGGAATGCAGTATTGTGTGTTTTACTGAAACATGGTTGCAGGCTCATATCCTGGACTCCAACATCTTTCTGCCGGGCTTCCTGACTATATGAGCAGACATTTATGGTGCTTTCACACCTGATTGTTAGACTCGCTGTGATTGGGGTCCATTTGTTACATTTTAAGCTGCTGTGGTTCTGTTTCTCACTGACTGTTACAAATGAACCCAACCTTTTGCAAAAGCTGTACCAAGAATCACTGAAGAAAACGACATGAAAACGTTAGAAGAAGACACTGAACAACTGAAAAACAAGCAAAAATGAAGTAGCACCAGATTTTAGTGGTTGTAGGATTTCTCTTTTGTCTTTGGTAAAAACCACGAGCCATTTCTCCTGCTAGTGTTTGGGTGTTTGTTTGGTTGGTTTTATTTACCCAGAATGCCCTGCTCTGCAGTTTGCTTCCTTCATTTGGAGCGGTCTCTGGTCTGCATGGCGTTCACATATTCATTTGAACGGCGTCAGAGTTCACTTCAACCGAAACCAGACCGAGGTTTATAGGTTAAACCAGAGTTCACTGTTCAGATTACACATTCACACCTCCCCAAATAAACTGGACTTTTTGAACAGACAGACTGGAGATTGATTAAAGTGGACTAAACATTCATTCATATGTAATTTGTGTTTTTTCTCTTGTCTATACTGTATTGTGCTGTTTTTCTGTGACTGTGTTACAGCACCTCGGTCCTCATGGTGTATGAAGTGCTTTATAAATAAAGTTGGTATGGTATGGTATGGTAAACATTGCTGGTATGAATGCACTCTTAAAGAGAAGTGGGAAAAGGACAGGAGCTGGATTAGCATTAGTTAATCCAGGACACATTACTATGAAGTGTCATCTGGATGAATGGATCTCTTTCTTGTGGCCATTAAAAGCTGGTTTGTGCAGAATAGACCCAGTCTATCACACCCATCTTTGCTTTTCACATTCCAAAACTACAAAAGTCACTTGAAAAGCAGCGTTTGGTTTGTGCTCCCTCAAAATGCCACCAGGTTACAGCTGTTAAAAATTTAAAGAAATATGTTTTGATTCATGTAATAAGCTCTCCGCTTTGTCTGCCGCTGCCTATCAATTTGAGGTTGTAGACAAATACGGAAAAGCACCAGCATACACCCACCAACACGCAGGCCTAAAAAAGCAGCTCAAAGCCAGTTTGGGAAGTTGTCTCTCTCACATGTGCAAATCAATCTGCAGAGAACAATCTGTCAGAAAAATCTTTAGCTTTAAACAAGCTGCTGTGAACGGGATGAGGCCTTTTCTGTGGGGCAGGGCACTGCGGGGACTTACCAATAGCTGTCTTTATGCATCCCAGAGAGTCAATAAGGATTATGAGAGGAAGCTTTTATCTCTTCAAACACAGGGACCAGTCACTCATTTAAATGGATGAACAATTCAGGTATGCTTAATAAATATAAAAAGAATATTCTTTCATAAATACATTCAAATCCCAACTCCATTCAAATTCTAGTACCATATGCTTAATTTAAGATCTAATCTCCTTTTTTCTATTTCCACCAGTTCACTGAAAGCAAATCTTTGTACACATAGTTGTTTAAAAACCCAAAGGATAAACACAGACTACCTATTGTTGATGGCAAAGAACCTTCATCCTCAACTTAAGACCCACAGTTCCTTTGAGAGTGCTCCTGCTAGATGCCGTATGCAAAGCAGGTGCGCCGAGAAAAACACGTCTAACAAAAGAGACATTATTGCATTTCACAACCTCCCAAAAAGACGAGCTGAATATTAAAGATGACACAACTGTATTTACACATCATTTCATCAGACTTAAAATAACCTCATTTTTTTATCTTGCTCTATCAAATAAAGGGAGGCAATAAAATCTGCCAAGAGGAGAACAAATAAAAGCAAATTTTGACATTTTGCTTTTTGATGCCTTCCATTTATAGGTCAGAGGAAACACCAGCCGACCTCTCATTGTTTCTTAAATGCCATTTTGTAAGGCTGGGAAGCAAGAATTAATTAATGCGTGGGTAGTTGCCACTGTCAAGAGGCAGCACATTAAAATCAATGATTAATAAATTCAAAACACACAACAAACTCAGCTGGGAGATGAAAATAGCATTGTGCGCTCCATAGGAAGCAGCCCCAGAGCACGTCCTCCCGCCGAACCGAGCGTCCACTCAGATGGCTAATAGAAAGTAGCCCTCGCCAGCTGTGTGCCTGTGAATAAAATCTCTTTAATTAAACGAATTACAATGGAAGAGGGAACCAGAAATGTGTGCTGTAGTATTGACAGGAAACCATGCCACACACAAACACACATTATGAAATCCCATAAAGACTTAAAATAACACTGAGCCTTTTGTACTTAGGTTATAAAAAAGGCTCAATCCACACATTCTGTGTTTAATCTACAACAGCTCTACGGTTCATGAATAGTGTGCACACAGCGTCTGGTTACTTTAGCAATGATGCTGACTTTAAAACCAGACAACAAAACAATATTTTTATTCGTCAGGTTTGTTACACTGCAATAGGGGTGGTTTGGTTACCGCAGTTTTTCTCAACTGTGCTTAAAGGAACTGGAATTCACTCAGCGAAGCAGAAAACACCTCCTGCAAATTTGATGCTGACAATGCTGACCGGGTCAGCATTGGATTTTTTTTTTTATTGGAAAAAATCCAATAAATTCAAACCAAATCATTTTCAAGAAAAGTTGTACATTATACATAAAAAAAAATAAAAATAAAAACTTTAAAGCCCCAAGTGAATGATAATGACTGTATGTAAACTTCTGACTGGAACTGCACCTAACCAGAAATGGCTGGATAAATGAATGACTGATTGACCTTATTCCATAACTCACAGTTTGGCTTTAATTGAACCAAGTCAACTAAATTGGATCAGACTGTTTGTAATAAAATAAAACATATGTGTCATTTTATTAGTATTGGGTTCTCTGATTAGGTTATAAACAAAGAAGTTGATAACTCTCTTGGTGTCTCTTAAATACAGATTATAATCTCAGAAGTTGAACCTAACAGTTTTTCTCAGACCACAGCCAACAAGGGCAGTTTACTGGATTCACCACCAGAGGGAGACAGGAACATACTTGAAATAATTTCGTTTACCTGATAGATCCTGTCCATGGTCTCAGAGCTGGTGGGCTTGGTAGGGGGTGTAAACCCTCTTGCAGAAGTTGATGCGTAAGTTTCACTCCTGTCCTGTATGCTAATCATTAGTAGCTGCTGCCATAATATCAGAGGATAACTTTGTTCCTCAGAGTTTTTGATAAGCAGAAGTCACGCATTGTCAATATCTTCTTCCACAGTTGTAAATAAGCCTGCATCAATAAAATATTTAGGAGTAAGAGAACAGAAACTAAGTCAGCTGGTAACATCAAAGTGTCTAATATACACTGGTGCGAGTTGTTTACATGGGATGGTGGCAAGGCCCTGAGGGAGGTCTGTCCTGGTTCTAACTTTGCTTAGCTAGAGCAAACAGCGCTGCTGCCATTTACACACATGCAGAGAGGAAACACTCCTCTGGAGACACTGAGAAGCCTGGATCTGAGCGGTTGGTTACCAAGACTGCATGCGTGTTGCTTATTCTCAACATCTAGAGCTCGAAACAGGTGACCTGCATCTGACAGAGCACAAAAACAATGTTTGGTGAAGCTGGTTCTATAAAAATGGACATTTAAAGAAACAACAAGCTTCATTCTAGTTTGTAAAAATGAAAAGAAATAACCCAAACCCGAACCCTCAGAGATGATGGATGGATGAACTTTGATAATTATGTTAGAAAAAAAACATCTAATAAGTTGTAAAGAACAAATGAGGTGCAATAAACCGCTTGAATAAGTGTGCACTCCCCTCAAATACTTTGCTGAAACATCAGGAAGCAGTCATTTGGTAGGAGTCTATCAGCATCACTGCTGACAATATTTTCTCACAATGCCCTGCAAAGGTTTTCAAAATATGTCAATTTGTGAGATCTCTTGTCCCGATAACCTCACAGATTTAGTTCTGAACTTTGTCTAGGCCATTACACAACACCGTGCCCATTATGACATAGGGTGAATAAGTCTAAGTGGTGAACGTCAAAGAACCAAACTGAACCAAACAGAATCCTAATGTCAATGAGCTTTGTTTGATACTCTCCATTTCTGTGGTTCTAAACAGTTTACAGACTTGTTTTATTACACCTGCTGTTAAAAAAAAAAAAATGTCAGCTTACACTTGTATTGTGCTAGAATTGTAAGAATGCAGTTAGTTTCTTCCATGTTGGAGTATGATCTTTACTTTAGCGGTTCTCCACCCTGATCCTCAGCCCTTCATGTTTTAGATGGACCTCTGCTGCAGCACACCTGGTCCAAATGATGCTGTTCCATTTTCAGCATCAAGTCCTGCTGAAAATGCTTAGTTCCTCCATCCATCCATTTTCTGTGCACCCTTGTCCCTAATGGGGTCGGGAGGTGCTGGTGTCTATCTCCAGCTATGTTCCGGGTGAGAGGCGGGGTACACCCTGGATAGGTCGCCAGTCTGTCGCAGGGCAACATAGAGACAAACAACCATACACACACACTCACACCTAGGGACAATTTAGAAAGACCAATTAACCTGACAGTCATGTTTTTGGACTGTGGGAGGAA